>SNQJ01S0029162.1:26455-60431 GCA_010110895.2 Picea sitchensis
TCATAACAGTAATCCGAACTGATTTATGTTAAAAGCACAAATAATTCCTAATTTCCAGCGAACTGTCTATAGCAGTGTATGCATTTGATTCACCTCCATGCACATGAGTTGTAGTGAGGGACACATGTTCCTTATCTGAGGAAATCTCTATTTGATCTGGAGCCAAGCAGCTCAGAGTTGAGTTGTCTGTCTACTCTTGTTCCTTTGAAGAGATTGTTGACTAAAGTGTTGAATTCTGGTAGTTGTGGTTGATTCTGCCTAGCTGCATGAAGATAAATTAGTGGACATTTTTACAGTGAACCTCTATATTAAACAATAATCCTGAAGTCGACCAATCATCTGGAGTGACTCATGACTATGAATTTCACAACTTCCTTGGCATTTGGTGATTGATGCTAGTTCGATTCGATAGCTAGAAGAGTTATTAGGAATATGGACATCAAAAAAAAATTGAATTTACTTTCGATGCATGGTTGTTCTTCACGGCCCTCAGATCGCACCTTCATAACCTCTGCAACACAAAGATCACTGTGGGCACATCTTCCCAATGTATCTACAACGTTTTTCCTTGCCATCTGTGTGCGAATACGACTACTAAGTTTTTTTAATTGACAAACGAAACCCTACCCATTGGCGCGATGATTGGAACCATGATTTCGGCCTTCATATTTTGGGGGGAGTGGCATATTGACATTCTTTAGATGGTGATCAGAATCCCGAAATAGAGTGTGACTTAAAATTTGTGTGGGTACTCTTCATGGAATTTCGTGCATGCGGCCTATGCTACCATCTGGAGACGACAGTATCCATAACTCGGCTAAAAGCTTCCATGACTTCTGATGCGCATGGTTTTAGTTACTAATGTGTATTGGACCGGAGTCTCAAATTTCAGGTTTTCGGAGTAAAAGAGGAGAAGCTCATTCTTCTGCCGGTTAAATTTCCGAAAATAGAACTAGGTCTGGAACTTTGGCAATTGGCGTTTTACACATAAGACGGAACCTCAATCCCTATGCGTTTGTGTGTAAGCTGGAACCCTGATTACAGGTTTTGGGAAAGGAGAAGTGGTCATTTAAAACTCTAAGTCGGTCGAATTTCTGAAATAGAGCTCAACATATAATACTATTCCTGTGATTTTTTGGGCGTGTAGCGCACCCCTTTCAAGTCTCCTTCTTTTCTCCCTGCGACTTAATGCTTGGTGTATTCAATCGCTTAAATACCGATGCTTCCATCCATTGATGTTTCCAAAACAAGAAGAAAACATTTGTCCAAAGGAACATTTTTTTTCATCTCCAGGTAAGTTCACCGGCTTAGCAACATATTTCTCCAATTAAACAACCTGCGAAGGAAGCACTTCTTCACATGACGATGGATGTGGGAGAAAATTTCCAGAGAACCTACAAACATTCTATGACTTGTCCATGGATTGAACTGGACCCTGAGGTAAGACAGTAAAGAGAGAAGGTGCCGTCATCTCCATTTTCTATGTTTTCTTTGGGAATAGAAACCGAGACATATTTCCGGTCTTTTCTACATAAAGGTGAATGGACTTCTTCATCGTGGTAGGTCTTTTTCAACACAAATTTTTTGAAAAAGGGATTCGTGTCAAAGTAAAAATCAATCTTGAAATCCTTGGGGTTATCAATTTTGCACCACTTAATATCCTTTAGATACTTCAAAGCACCTTCATCATGGTCTGTTATCTATACTGAAAGCACTTCGTTGGTCTTCATTGCAGTGAGCTAAAACTTAGGAGCTCCTTTCTCTTCTTCTTTTGTCTCATCAATTGTAGTATTATTCTCAGGCTCGTCCTTTATTTCAACATCAGTGATACCATTTACAATTTCAAATCGCTTTGAATATAGTGGATCATATAACTTCTAATATTTAGCTTCCAATGCTGCTCTTTCCTCGAAGAATTTTGCTTCAAGTTCATCATGTTTTCTCTGAAGTTCTTGCAATGATGATACTCAGTCTTTTACAGAGAGAGAAAGAGAATAAAAAAAACCAGACTACTATCCAACAAGGTGTTGCTGCTTATCCTTTAAAATTTTGCCAATAATGCATCCTACCTTGGACGTGTTGCTTCCATGCAGGGAATATTTTCATCATTTTAATCACAAGCCTAGCAAGTTGCCTGCACATTTCTCCATGTAACTTAGCATCATTAGAAGCTGACAAGAATTACTCTATAGAAACCTCCATTGTCCCTATCCATTTAAAATGTGGAGTCAAACAAAATTACTTTAACATTCAACCTTGACAATAAATGGATGAGAGTCCTATTGTTGCGCCAAGGAGCTCTGCCCTGCTTTAAAAATTTCTGATTGGCATTTCTTGATATTGTAAATTTCCTTTTTGTTTATTTAACAAGTTCAAATGCTATGAAATAAAATCCTCTACTACCAACAAAAACAGATCGCTTTATAGGAAAGGACACTTGGCCTAAGCTCAAGAGGTAGCAGAGTTAAAGTTCAAAGATTCCAAAAGCAACTGGACGAAGTAGTCATGTGACTTTCCTCATTCAAATGTTTGTGGTTGAAACAGGTAGAAATAAATTCTACACCATTTGCTTTCCTTTGTGGAAAGAATGACATATTAGAAGCATTTGCATATTGCAAGTGTTATTGTGCCTCATTTAAAATAGAGATGTTACACTTACAGTGAGAGACCTAGAACACGAATTTTCTTCCAAAAAGGCCCTACAACGTCTTCAACAATATGATGCAAGTTGGAGGTAATTTGGAGTTGGGATCCCTAGTTGATTAATAAGCTCGATGCGATTCTCAAACACATTTTGGGTAAAGACATTGAGTAGAACAATTTCCAATATCTGTTACAACATAGGCTCCATTTAGGGATGGTACTTTCCCATAAAGTGCCAAGAACAGTAGACCACGTGCCTTCATTAATGAGGTGACCTGCAAAAACTCTGAACCTCATCACTTAGCTCCTTGCAGCGATCCGAGCAGTGGACAAATTCGACATTTGAGACTAGTGGAGTCACCAATGAAAACATGTAGAGTCTACAAACCAAGGAGTCACTAGGTGAACAATCACAGCCAATAAAACGTCTATCCCATGTTCACCATCAAGAGATAGATCCGAACCTTTGTCATATACCAGGGAAGGTAACTTCATCCTCCGTCCCCGACAGCGACACCAAAAAAATATTGTCGCAAGAGTAGACTCTAGGCTGTAATAGAGCCAAGCCTTAGCACATTTTAAAAGAAAAAATTATTTGTTGTTCGGAGCTTGACTTGGGTTGCAGCAAGCCAATCCCTGAAAATTGATTTAGAGTGTACTTCTGACCTAATACACTCAGAGAGTTCTCTCTCAACAACCCAGGGCTCTTTACTCAAGAATATTCAGTAATCACAGTAAGAAGGCCAGATTTCTTATCAGAGAAGATTTTTGATAAGGTTGGTGGTTGCACATATTTGAAAAGACCTATTGGGTGATGGAGTCAAGTGAAAACCAAAGAAAAGAGATAATAGCAGTGATTGTATTACTTGTGGAAAATGAGGCAAAGTAAGTCTATCTTTCAGCAATTGATAATCATGATATATTAGTAGAAAAAGACAAGGAAAAGACCATCACAGTGAAAACATCTAACAAGGATGAATTTTCACTACAACTTTAGAGGAAAAAGACTGAAGGCTAATAAATAGATGCAGAGCACTTATCTTGAGTGAATTCTGACTAGTCACCATCGAAACACAACACACATCAACTGTGTGTAAGGAGCATGTAAAATGAATTCCAAACAAAATTTAAATCAGTTGATAAAGGAAGAGATAGACAATACGACAATGACAAAACAAAGAACATACTAAAATAATCGACTGTGATGAATCTCACAATATCAAGTGAATATGTCTCTTCAGTATTACTCCATTATGGGTTTTCAAAATAACCCCTCTTTCAATAGAAGCCCTCTTCAAAGAGGTTCCCCCCCACCTCTTTTCCTTTTGTACAATCGATCATTATTTTTATGTAACTCTTTTGTCTTGAGAATATTAATTGTCATCATTGGATATTAACACCTAACTAAAAGTAAACTAATTATCAACCGTCTTTAACTAATCATAACAGTAATCTGAATTGATTTATGTTAAAAGTACAAATAATTCTTAATTTCCAACGAACTGTCTATAGCAGTGTATGCATTTGATTCGACTGCATGCACATGAGTTGTAGTGAGGGACACATGTTCCTTATCTGAGGAAATCTCTATTCGATCTGGAGCCAAGATGGTTAGAGTTGAGTTGTCTGTCTACTCTTGTTCCTTTGAAGAGATTGCCAACTAAAGTGTTGAATTTTGGTAGTTGCGGTTGATTCTTCCTAGCTGCATGAAGATAAATCAGTAGACATTTTTATAGTGAACCTCTGTATTAAACAACAATCCCAAAGTCAACCAATCATCTGGAGTGACCCGTGACTATGAATTTCACAGCTTCCTTGGCGTTTGGTGACTAGTTCGATTCGACAGTTGGAAGAGTTATTAGGAATCTGGACATAAAAAAAAAAATTGATTTTACTGTCGATGCATGGTTGTTCTTCACGGCCCTCAGATCACACCTTCATAACCTCTGCAGCACAAAGATCACTGTGGGCACATCTTCCCAATGTATTTACAACGTTGCTCCTTGCCATCCGTGTGCGAATATGACTACTAAGTTTTTTTAATTGACAAACAAAACCATACCCATCAACGCGATGATTGGAACCATGATTTCGGCCTTTAAATTTCGGGGGGAGTGGCATATTGAAATTCTTCAGATGGTGATCATAATCCTGAAATAGAGCGTGACTTAAACTTTATGTGGGTACTCTTCATGGAATTTCGTGCATGCGGCCTATGCTACCATCTGGAGACGACAGTATCCATAACTCGACTGAAAGCTTCCATGACTTCTGATGTGCACGATTTTAGTTACTCATGTGTATTGGACCGGAGCCTCAACTTTTGGGTTTTCAGAGTAAAAGAGGACAAGCTCATTCTTTTGCCGGTTAAATTTATGAAAATGGCACTAGGTCTGGAACTTTGCCAATCAACATTTTACACATAAGATGGAACCTCAATCCCTCTACGTTTGTGTGTAAGATAGAACCCTGATTTCAGGTTTTGGGAAAGGAGTAGTCATTTAAAACTCTAAGTCGGCTAAATTTTCGAAATAGAGCTCGACATATAATACTATTCCTGTGGTTTTTTGGGCATGTATCGCACCCCTTTCGGGTCTCCTTCTTTTCTCCCTGCGACTTAACGCTTGGTGTATTCAATCGCTTAAATACCAATGCTTTCATCCATTGATGTTTCCAAAACAAGAAGAAAACATTTGTCCAAAAGAACTGTTTTTTCATCTCCAGGTAACTTCACCGGCTTAGCAACATATTTCTCCAATTAAACAACCTGCGAAGGAAGCACTTCTTCACATGACGATGGATGTGAGAGAAAATTTCCAGAGAACCTACAAACATTCTATGACCTGTCCATGGATTGAAATGGACCTTGAGGTAAGACAACAAAGAGAGAAGGTGCCCTCGTCTCCATTTCCTGTGTTTTCTTTGGGAATAGAAATCGAGACATATTTCCGGTCTTTTCTACATAAAGGTGAATGGACTTCTTCATCGTGGTAGGTCGTTTTCAACATAGAATTCTTGAAAAAGGGATTCATGTCAAAGTAAAAATCAATCTTTAAATCCTTGGGGTTATCAATTCTGCACCACTTAATATCCTTTAGATACTTCAGAGCACCTTCATCACGGTCTGTTATCTGTACTGAAAGCACTTCGTTGGTCTTCATTGCAGTGAGCTAAAACTCGGGAACTCCTTTCTCTTCTTCTTTGTTCTCATCAATTGTAGTATTATTCTTAGGCTCATCCTTTCTTTCAACATCAATGATACCATTTACAATTTCAAATCACTTTGAATATAGTGGATCATACAACTTCTGATATTTTGCTTCCAATGCTACTCTTTCCTCGAAGAATTTTTCTTCAAGTTCATCATGTTTGCTATGAAGTTCTTGCAATGATGATACTCAGTCTTTTATAGAGAGAGAAAGAGAATCAAGAAAACTAGATTGTTGTCTAGCAAGGTGTTGCAACTTATCCTTTAAAATTTTTCCAATAATGCATCCCGCCTTGGACGTGTTTCTTCCATGCAAGGAATATTTTCATCATTTTAATCACAAGCCTAGCAAGTTGCCTGCACATTTCTCCATGTAACTTAGCATCATTAGCAGCTGACAAGAATTACTCTATAGCAGCCTCCATTGTCCATATCCATTTAAAAGGTGGAGTCAAACAACATTACTTTAACATACAACCTCGGCAATAAATGGATGAGAGTCCTATTGTTGTGCCAAGGAGCTCTGCCCTCATTAAAAATTTCTGATTGGCATTTCTTGATATTGTAAATTTCCTTTTTGTTTATTTAACAGGTTCAAATGCTCTGAAATAAAATCCTCTACTACCAACAAAAATAGATCGCTTTACAAGAAAGGACACTTGGACAAAGCTCAAGAGGTAGTGGAGGCAAAGTTCAAAGATTCCAAAAGCAACTAGACAAAGTAGTCATGTGACTTTCCTCATTCAAATATTTATGGTTGAAATAGGTAGAAATAAATTCTACACCATTTTCTTGCCTTCGTGGAAAGAATGACATATTAGAAGCATCTACATATTGCAAGTGTTATTGTGCTGCATTTAAAATAGAGATGTTACACTTATAGTGAGAGACCTAGAACACAAACTTTCTTCCAAAAAGGACCTACAACGTCTTCAACAATATGATGCAAGTTGGAGGTAATTTGGAGTTGATATCCCTAGTTGATTAATAAGCTCCATGCGATTCTCAAACATATTTTGGATAAAGACATTGAGTAGAATAATTTCCAATATCTGTTACAACATATGCTACAAAATTTCAAGTATTATCTTTTGGACCAGTCCTTCAAGTTGTTCATTGATAATTTAGTGGTCAAGTATTTGGTTAACAACACAATGTTGGAAGGTTAATCACCTCTCGAAAATCCACAATTGGAACAATGTTGGGATAACTCATAAAGTGTTGAATGTAGATATCTTTTGCATGGAAGTAATTCTTGAATTCTTCACTAATATTTCCAACTTCAAATATAAATCTACATGCACTAGAAGGATATGGTGATAATAAATATTGATAGCTCATAATTAAGGATACAAATTATTAGTTAATCATACAGTACTTTCACACATTATCAATGGATGGGATTCTTGACTACTATGTGTTGGATCATGAATGATAGGTGGTGCTCTAGGAATCCCATGATGGACATAGAAACATACATTATAGTGAGAAGACACAACTATCACAACATACATTACAATGAGACATGTTGGATACAAGAATCATTCAATTCAAGGCTAGAGTGCACTCTCCACACCATTATTCATAGTATTATCTTCATTCACTCCTATCATTACATATTCTCCCTTTATCTTCTATCATTTGTTTACTTAGGGTTCATGTGTGTGTGTGTGTGGTTAAGATTTTATACTAAAAAGATGTTATGGTTGTATTGGTAAATGTAAGAATAAAAAAAAAGGTTTTTCCCACATTCTATGATTCATACTGTGTTAAAACAATTGATGCTTGTCTACCAAAAATGCAATTGTATCCTTTCATGAGGATTGTGAACTTTTACTAGTATAAAGTCCACTTTAAAAAACACGTCAAAACCCTTACCTTCTCATTTTACTTTCTCCAAATCCATTAGCCCATAAAACTTGATAAGAGTTGTCCACGAGATGCATTCCCATCACCAAGACCTACATGAATCATAAAAGACAAATTCTTTATATGAGTAAATAATTAATAAGAAAATAAGCATGCATTTAGTTATGTAAAATACTATAGAAAAAAATTAAGTGGTTGCATACCTTAATGAGCTTCTCTTTGTTTCGAGAATAGGTTATTCTCTACTGAACAGGGCCAACCACGTGAAGGTGGAAGCTCATATGGCCCCTCCCCCCCTCACATCGATCTCAATTCCCCATACCCAACAAATGGTTTTCTTTATATAGAAAACATATAGACATTCATGCATAACTAGGATAGTCATCAAAACATATGAACATATAAACATTGAAGCATATGAACATATAAACATCGATAAACATCCAAATACAAGTCATGAATTTATATATCTAATTTGTCTTTGATTTTTTTTTTTACATTCATAAAATTGACAATTGGGGTATCATAATCATCCAAGGACATTGTATTTTGTGTGCCCTGTCCTTCTATTGTTTGTGTGTGCTCATGTACCATACTTATGGTACATCGCTGAGAAGGGCGTCAAGGCATATATTCAGGGTCATGAACTGTAACAATGAAAATGATCATATCGATATGTTGAAATATAATTGAAATAACTAATTAATTATTTTGATTAACATTACACTATTGCTCTTTACCTGTCTGTGTAGCTATGACAGTTGGTGTGTTAATTTCTCGTCCACTTGGTTCCTCTTGCAGTTCACCCTCCTGAGCTACATGCTCTTCAATTTTGAGAAGATAATATATAAGTATAAGTCAGGAAATAAATATCTACAATCACAGTAAATATTTCTAATTCTNGTGAGAAGACACAACTATCACAACATACATTACAATGAGACATGTTGGATGCAAGTATCATTCAACTAGGATAGAGTGCACTCTCCACTCCATTATTCATATTATTATCTTCATTCACTCCTATCAGTACACATTCTCCCTTTATCTTCTATCATTTGGTTACTTAGGGTTCATATATGTGTGTGTGTGGTTAAGATTTTGTACTAAAAATCTGTTATAGTTGTATTGGTCAATGTAAGAATACAAAAAAAGGTTTTCCCACAGTCTATGATTCATACTTTGTTAAAACAATTGATGTTTGTCTACCAAAAATGCAATTCTATCCTTTNCTTTAAAAAACACGTCAAAACCCTTACCTTATCATTGTCCTTTCTCCAGATCCATTAGCCCATACAACTTGATAAGAGTTGTCCACGAGATTCATTTCCATAACCAAGACCTGCATGAATCATAAAAGACAAATTCTTTATATGAATAAATAATATATAAGAAAATAAACATGCATTTAGTTATGTAAAATACCCGAGAAAAAAACTTAAGTGGTCACATACCTTAATGAGCTTCTCTTTATTTCAAGAATAGGTTATTCTTTATTGAACAGGGCCAACCACGTGAAGGTGGAAGCTCATATGTCCCCTCCCCCCTTCACATCGCTCTCAATTCCCCATACCCAACAAATGATTTTGTTTATATAGAAAACATATAGACATTCATGCATAACTATGATAGTCATCAAAACATATGAACATATAAACATTGAAGCATATGCACATATAAACATCGATAAACATCCAAATACAATCCATGAATTTATACATGTAATTTTTCTTTGATTTGTGTTTTTTACATTCATAAAATTGACAATTGGGGTATCATAATCATCCAAGGACATTGTATTTCTTGCACCCTGTCCTTCTATTGTTTCTGTTTCCATGTGATCATGTACCATACTTCTGGTACATCACTGAGAAGGGCATCGAGGCATCTGTGCAAGGTCGTGAATTGCAAAAACGAAAATGATCATATCGATATGTTGAAATATACTTGAAATAACTAATTCATTATTTTGATTAACATTACACTATTTCTCTTTACCTGTTTGTGTAGCTGTAACAGTTGGTGCGTTAATTTCTTTTCCACTTGGTTCCTCTTGCATTTCACCCTCCTAAGATACATGCTCTTCAATTTTGAGAAGATAACATATAAGTATAAGTCAAGAAATAAATATCCACAATCACAGTAAATATTTATAATTCTGAAGCATACATACCGGAATGGGTACTCTGCTCCCCACTATTATTGGACATGTGCACCCTTGTATGACGTGGTGTTTGATGAATACCACTAGATTCACTGCTGCGGTAGCACTGTTGCTTGAAAACAAACATAAATACTTAGTTAAGGGTGATATAATAAAATATGAATAGAGTTTACAAGCATGCTACTGTGGTTTCCTTATTCATTT
The DNA here is from genome assembly GCA_010110895.2 of Picea sitchensis. Classification (NCBI taxonomy): domain Eukaryota; kingdom Viridiplantae; phylum Streptophyta; class Pinopsida; order Pinales; family Pinaceae; genus Picea; species Picea sitchensis. The sequence goes on from SNQJ01S0029162.1 coordinate 36,544, forward strand.
TATTTAACTGCGTGGCTGGGGAGATTGGAGTCTAGCCCAAGAATTTCCTATATTCAATCACACTTTTAAAACCATGCTTGTAACCAAGCTTTAGGTCCTCCTCAATGGTAGCAGTGTCGAACATATTTAACTGCAATGCATAACACCATTAAAAATACCAATAACAAAAACATATATTTGTTTGCTACTATTAAATATATATTAACCACAATTCATCATTTAAATCTTACGATTCAGGATTTTATTTTTCCATAGCCACCATGGCCTAATTTATGCTACGCGTGCTTTTCCACTCTAGCCTTGGTTTCTTTGGAGGTGTCTGGTAGCCTATATATGGAATTTTTGAAAAACAATAGATATCAAAATTGTTACTTAAAACATGAAAGAAAAACATAAATGAGCATATTTCACTAATAATATGACATGTGTTGTACCTTTCTTGACCAGCTCGTGGATGTCTTCCTTTTTTTTTAAACAAGTTTTCCTTTGCATCCTCTATTAGGGCCTTCCACTCTTTCTCTGAAACCATGGGAGGGCACTCATACTTGAGGTCTAATTGCAATTTCTCCCTATATATTTTAAATTCTCATCGGCTAACTTTGTAACCACTTTCTTGTTGAAAGTGTCACCGAACAAGTTTACCATGTGGTCTATTAAATCATCTTTCTTTTTTCTATCTTGGCCATTCCACTGTGTGTGAATGGTGGGGCCAAACAACTCCAATGCTTTTTCATTTAAGTTTCTATAGAAAACATTGTTTCCTGCAGAAACGTGTTATCCATTAATTTATAATAATATCAAAAAATTAATTAACAATTACCTGCAATCTTCTGAATCTTGATTAGAACACATGCGTCATCCACCAGAAAGGTGACATCTAGTGATCCGGTGCTTTTAATTCGTTCTACTCAATGCATAATAGTTTCCTCTCCATATATAGTATGTTCTCTCCAGAGTCATGTGGAGTCCCAAGCTTCGGCTCATCATGCTCCTACATGTCATGTCGGTCAAAATCATTGCACTCATCAATGGATTCGAGGGGAACCTCAGGAGGCTCAAAAAGCCTCACTTGTACTTTTCTATGTCGATAGTTTTGTTGCATTGGACCATAACTACTACCTATAGTAGTTGCAGGATTGACAGGTTCCCAGTGCACGGGGTTAAAAAACTCCTACAAACGAAAAACTTTACTTTATCAGATCATATAGAAAATATAAAACAAAAAAACAGATATGAAATTGTCATAGCTAATAAAAATATGTGAAGATGCCACTTACCCCAAAACTAGTTATTATATTTTGCATCTCTATAATTCTTTGCATGTCCTCATGTGTCAGGGGTCTTTTGCTAAGCATACCTATATATTCTATGTTATCATTCTTCAAGTCCTTCATTACAGTTGTCATTGGGTCAGTGGAATAAAATATTTCATCCTCATCAATATCCTTAGTGGGAGCCTTCCCATGTTGACCATGCCACAATACATTGATGAATAAAATTAATGAGATGAACTTTAACATTTGAGAAATTTAGTTATTATAGTCATAAGTTATTACTGTATTTAACATTTACCTACTGAGGCACAACGAGTGCCTTTCCACGGTCACCCTAGACATATGTAGCGGGTGATTTTCGACCACGGTCACCCTTGACAGAAGTTGACACAATAAATCAATCAACAAAAGTTATGAAATTCACCTGTAACATTTAAAAAATGAAATATTGGAGTAATATGAGAAAAAAATAATGAAATTTCATAAATTTAGTTGTTGTAGTCATAAGTTGTTATTGTATTTAACATTTACCTATTGAGTCACAGCGGGTGCCTTTCCATGGTCACCCTGGATAGATGTAGCGGGTGATTTTCTGCCATGGTCACCCTAGACAAAAGTTGACACAATAAATCAATCAACAAAAGTTATGGAATTCACCTGTAACATTAAAAAAATGAAATATTGCAGTAATATCAGAAAAAAAAAATATGAAATTTCAAAAATTTAGTTGTTGTAGTCATAATTTGTTACTGTATTTAACATTTACCTGCTAAGGCATAGCATGTGTGTTTGCATGGTCACCCTGGACAGATGTAGCGGGTGATTTTCGGCCACGGTCACCCTGGACAGAAGTTGACACAATAAATCAATCAACAAAAGTTATGAAATTTACACGTAACATTAAAAAAATGATATATTGCAGTAATATAAGAAAAAAAATAATGAAATTTCATAAATTTAGTTTTTGTAGTCATAAGTTGTTACTGTATTTAACATTCACCTGTTTAGGCATAGTGGGTGCCTTTCCATGGTCACCCTAGACAGATGTAGGATGTGATATCTCACAATCACCCTGGATATATGTTGACACAATAAATTAATCAAAAAGAGTTATGAAACTAATTGTAACATTAAAAAAATGAAATATTGCAGTAGTATCAGAAAGTAAATAATGAAAAATTAAATATATGCAGTAAAAAATTGAAATATTGTTTCAATAAATTATAACAATGATTGATCGAAGGTTGATTTGAATGGTATGTAAGATATTTACCCCCCTAGACGCACCCCCTGGAACTATTGTTTTTGTTGCACAGACAAATATACGATTTCCTTCACGTCCCTCAAATATGCAATTCGATTCCTTAGTTGTTGCCACTGATCGTTGAAGATTTGAGTCAGATCGACTATTTGCATCCCTGTGGGTAACCAAAATTAATATACACAGGCCCCTTTTCTCCTTAGTGACCACAGACTATGACCATGGATCAATCCCTTCACGATTTCAGGGATATCCTGATCTCTGGCTTCGAAACTTTCCAAAATGTTCCCCTCCAAACTCTAGATCTTGTCCCACGTGTCTTCTTGTATCTGAATGGCCCCACTATATTTTTCGTTTCGTGACTTCGTGAAAATCATACTCAACTCACACACAAACCTTCAGACTTCGGACTTCTGAACCTCCTAATCCACTGCCACGTGTCTTCTCCGCAACCAACGATTGCGATTTCTTCGCGAGTTCGCGACTCTCCTCTTACCACACATCCAAACTTCCTAAACCACAAAGTGTCAAAACACCATACAAGAAACCTTTGTGTAGTTTTCCCAGCTACGACGGTTTGGAATAATTCACCTCCCTCCATAACAGATCTCGTTTGTGGATTTTGTGAAACCTTAAGGATTCTCCTCCTTGAATATTTCTCGTCACTCTCCCTCTTGAGCTTGTCTTCCTTGACTTTATTCGTTTCTCCTAAGGCTTTCTTAGACACTTAGTCAAAATCTCGACCTGTGCACACCTTGCAACAGGTTCTCTTCCACATTCAACTTCTTTTTGTGGATGATTTCACACTCTTGCAAATGTTCCTCTACCACTTCTCTGTGACTAAAGTCGTGCTAATCGTCCCGAGCTTACAATTCTGAGACTCTGTCCGGTGCTCCTTGCAGGCACTCTTCCTTCAAACTTGACCATTGAAGAATGACCTTGCACTCCTTGCAACAATCCTTTTACATTGGATTGTTCCTCATGAAAAATATGACTTTGAGCGTAATTCCTCCTATATGCAAACTTCAACTATTCCAACTAAACCTCTCAGTAAAAAAAGACTTGCTCACGCACTCCTTGCGGACGCATATGCACTCTTTGCATACATAAAGTTTCATGCTACCTCTTCTGAGCTTCGAGTCGAAACAAACCCAGTCACGCACATCTTGCGGACACTATGCACACCTTGCACTCGCTCATTGAAGAGAAAGAATTGCAACTTATGCAATCTTCATAGTGACTCATACATTCAACCATGTAAATGAATTCATAAACCACAAGAACCATAAATAACAGAGAATTTCAAATAAACATAAATTCTACCATTCATTCATCTAGATAGACACAACAACAACATACATTTTGGACAATACTCCTCCAATATATTCATTCAACAGTCATATACATGGGTTCATCAGTTCATCAAATATTATCTATCAGAAATTCATTTAAAACTAGAGAGCTGATAACAAATTCCAATGACAATCTACACAATGGATTCAACATCCTCCTCTCGGCAACATTACAAAGCTTTATACAAGAGGGGCTCTTTGAGCCTTTTCCTCCAACTACTCTAGGTTATCCTATTGAAATAAAAGCTTTCAACTACTTAATATTTATTACAAAAAATATTCGAGTCAGACAGATAAGAGCGAAAGCTCTAGATCTATACTGCAATCTTCAACATTAAAGAAAAATACATTCCCTCCTCGATCTTATGCGATGGCTCAACCTCAGCATTAAATGTGTTCATAAATTGAAATCTTTTTCAGATATTGCATTAATATGCCAACTTTGGAATTCAAAATATTTCAAAATACATGTTAGTGCGCCCAACTGTCCTCCACACACGCTTTGCTAGTGATGCTCTTGCATCATACTCCTCTGGCTGAAAAATTCATGGACTCATGTCCATGAGCTCCTGTACCGAGATTCCATGTTTTTGGATATCTACTTCTCTTAATCAGCTAGAATACTCTATCGGGTGTCCTTTCCACTTTACCAAATACTCAAAATACGTCTTCCTTCGGGTCTTCTTGCCAATCCGTCGATCCACAATCTTCTCTATTTGCGGCTTCTCTGCTACAAGCATCTATTTTTCCCACTGAATCTTCTCTCAATTTTTTGACCCTTCGTATCCATCTTCCCTGTAAGGATACATATATGCAATATTGAATATGGGTGATATTCCCACATCCTCTGGTAGCTCTATTTCATAAGCATTCTCACCAAATCTTCTCAGGAGTTTGCATGGTCCTATCTTCTTCAAATTCATCTTGTTATATGTTCCCCTTGGAAACCTCTTCTTCCTTAGATGTGCTAGAACTTGATCTCCAACTCCAAATTGAAGTCGCCTCCTATGCTGATCAAATCTGTGCTTATACTCATTGTTTCTCTTCTGCAATTGTTGCTTAATATGATCATGGAGTTTCTACATTTCTACAACGAAGTCTTCAGCTCCAACACTCCTAAAATCATTCTGCTCCAGGTCTCTTAACTCTGAAACTCCCCTCAAATTCATTCCATACATTATCTGAAATGGACTCTTCGCAGTGCTTCTATTCACAGAGTCATTGTATGTGAACTCTACTTGTGCTAGAATATGATCCCACTGACTATGGTGTTCAGTGACCAAACTCCTCAACAAATCTCCTAAACTTCGATTCACCACTTCATTTTGTCCATCTGTTTGTGGGTGATACACAAAACTAAAGGATATTTCTATCCCTAGCTTCTTCTACAACTTTCTCTAGAAATGACCAACAAATTTGGTGTCCCTGTCTGAAATAAGACTCCTAGTCAATCCATGGAGTCTCACAATCTCTTTGAAAAAAAAATTTGCAACGTGCATTGCATCACTAGTCTTCTAGCATGAGATAAAGTGTGACATATTCGAAAATATGTCGACTACCATAAATATGGAATCACTTCCTCTTTGTGTCCTTGGAAATCCCAACACAAATCCATGATTATTACATCCCAATGTCTCTCTGGAATAGTCAATGGTTGATAAAACCTAGTGTTATGTTTCTTCCCCTTTGCATACTGACAAATCTTACATTTGTTCACAAACTTCTTTACTTATGCCCTCATACCTGGCCAATAATATGAACCGTTCAATTGAGAAAACATTTTTTCATGGCCGAAATGTCCGGCTAGACCTCCACTATGCTTTTCCTTCAACAAATTTTCCCTCTTCGAGCATTTTGGTATGCACAGCTGGCAACCTTTGAACAACAATCCATCTTGAATCAAATATTTGGCCCATTGGATTCGATCTCTGATCACAGTATTTGTGCATGCTTCATATGCTTCTTTGAAATCCGGGTCATCACAATACATATCCTTAAGGTGTTCAAACCCTAAGGTCTTGACCTGAAATTCCCGTGAAATCAAATTTCTCCTTCTCAATGCATAAACAACCTTGTTAGCGTTACCAGAAATATGTTTAATAACAAAAGTGAAATTTTGCGTAAAATTTATCCACTTAGCATGTCTCTTGTTTAATTTATCATGTCTGGTTATGAATTGTAAAGCTTGATTATCGCTATACAAAACAAATTCCTTCGATACAAGATAGTGCCTCCATTTATTCAGGGCTTGAATTATGGCATAGATCTCTTTGTCATATGTGGAGTACTTCTTCATATCATTAAGCTTCTCACTGAAATATGCAACAAGTCTATTATCTTGGCTCAAGACTACTCCAATTGCAACTCCATTCACGCCACATCTTACTTGAAATGTCTTCCCGAAATCCGGTAAAACCAGAACCGATCATTCTATTATCTTCTCCTTCAATATATCAAAGCTCTTCTCAACCTCTTCTGTCCATTTGAAATACTTGTGTATTTTCTTCACTGTATCCATCATTTGAGCACTAATCTCACTAAAATCTCTGATGAACTTCCAATAGAAACTTTCTAATCCATGGAATATTCTCACCTTGAAGATATTCCTTGGTGACAACCATTCTCTGATTTCTTTTACCTTTTCAGGATCCATCTTCAATTCATTCGAAGAAATCACAAAACCCAAATATATGAGTTTTGTTTTCATGATAGAGGACTTTTTCAGATTAATCAACAACTTCTCTTGCTGCAACCTCCTCATGACCAATGTCAAATGTCTCAAGTGATCCTCTTTAGTATTGCTAAAGTCCAATATATCATCTAGATATACAATCACAAACTTGCCAATGAAATCCTTGAACACTTCATTCATCAGCCTCATAAAAGTACTCGGGGCATTTGTCAAGCCAAATGACATAACAAGCCATTCATACAATCCCTCATTTGTCTTGAATGTTGTTTTCCACTCATCACCTTCTCTCATCCTTATCTGGTGATATCCACTTTTCAAAACTGTCTTTGAAAAATAGTTCGCTCCACTCAAACAATCCATCAAGTCATCCATCCTTGGCAATGGAAATCTGTATCTGATGGTGATCCTATTTATGTTTCTTGAGTATGTACACATTCTCCATCCTCCATCCTTCTTCGGACTTAATACAATTGGCACTACACACAGACTCAAGATTTCTCTAACCAATCCTTTGTCTAACAGATCCTGAACCTGTCTTTTCGCCTCCTCATTCTCTTGAGGTGTCAATCTGTACGCTTCTTTATTTGGCAGGTTTGCTCCTGGTATCAAATCAATGTGATGGATGATACTTCAGATAGGTGGAAATGAGCTTGGAAACTCATCCACTACAATGTCAACAAAATTCTCTAACAGTTCCTGAACTTCCTCCAGAAAATCCTCCATCAAAGTACTTGTAAGCTTAACTTTCAGTTTCCTCACCACAACAAACTGCATCTCTTGGTCCTTCTTGAATTCACTCAGGAGTTCCTTCCCACTCATGAGAAGTATGCTCGTGCTAGCTTCATCCTTCACTTTCTTCTCTTCAATTGGAAGCAACATATGTGTCCTACCATTCTTCTTCAATGTGTAAGTATTTCTTCTCCCATCATGGATGACATTCATGTCATACTTCCATGGCCTTCAACATCATTCATTTTTTGCATCACTGACGTATCCAACATCAGGTGCTCTCCTTTGCGCCATTTCCATGGCATCTATCCTTGCTCTAAGTTCTCACATCTCCCTTTCCATAGATATGTTTTCTATGGGTGGCTCTACACGTCTTCTACGTGGCATTGTGTTGATGTATCTGCTACCGTTCGTTGATATCAGTATACTTCTCCTTCCACATAAATCAATTTTTTACTTTCTCTGATACCACTCTAGTGCAAACCCCTTCTCCCTTAAGGGCTGCTCAACCTCCCGATCTTGGATCGTTCAAGATACTGAGTCAGATCGACTCTTCAGGTCCCTGCAGGTACCCAAAATTACTATACACAGACCCCTTTTCTCCTAAGTGACTACGGGCTATGACCGTGGATCAATCCCTTCGCGATTTCGGGGATATCTTGATCTCTGGCTTCGACACTTTCCGAAGTGTTCCCCTCTGAACTTCGGACCTCGTGATGTGTGTCTTCTTAGATTTTAACGACCCCACTATATTCCAGTTTTTGCAACTTTGTGAAACTCCTACTCACCTCCTAATCCACTGCCATGTGCCTTCTCCGCAGCTAATGGTTGATATTTATTCGCGACTTTGCGAGTTCATGACTCTCCTTTTACAACACCTCCAAACTTCTCAAACCATGAAGTGATGAAACACCTTATGACCAACCTCTATGTAGTTCTCCCAGATCTGACATTCTGGAATAATTCACCTCCCTCCAGAAAGGATCTTGTTCATGGATTTTGTGAAACCTTAAGGATTCTCCTCCTTGAATATTTCTCGTTGATCTCCCTCCTGAGCTTGTCTTCCTTGGATTTCTTCGTTTCATCTAACACTTTCTTTGAAACTTAATCAACATCTCAACCTGTGCACACCTTGCAGCAGGTTCTCTTCCACATTCAACTTATTTTTGTGGATGATTTCACACTCTTGCGAATTTTCTTCTACCACTTCTCTACGACTAAAGTCACACTACTCCTCCTAAGCTTACGAGTCTGAGACTCTATCTCATTCTCCTCATGGACACTCTTCCTTCAATATTGAGAATTGAAGGATGACCTTGCACTCCTTACAATAGTCCTTTTAAACTTGATTATTCCTCATGAACAATATGACTCTGAGCGTAATTCCTCTTATACGCAAACTTCAACTATTCCAACTAAACCTCTGAGTAAAAATAGACTCGCTCATGCACTCCTTGCAGATGCATATGCACTCTTTTCATACATAAAGTTTCACGCTATCTCTTCTGAGCTTTGAGTCGAAACAGACTAAGTCACACACACCTTGCGGACACTATGCACACCTTGCACTCGCTCATTGAAGAGAAACAATTGAAAATTATTCAATCTTCACAACGACTCATACATTCAACCATGTAAATGCATTCATAAACCATAAGTACCATAAATAATAGAGAATTTCAAATAAGAAGAAAGTCTACCATTCATTCATCTAGATAGACAGAAGAACAACATACATTTTTGACAATACTCCTTTGTTATATTCATTCAACAATCATATACATGGTTTCAATAGTTCATCAACTATCATCTATCAACAACTCATTTACAACTAGAGAGATAATAACAACTTCCAATGGAAATCTACACAATGGATTCAACAACCTCTTCTCTACAACATTACAAAGATTTATACAAGAGGGGCTCTTCGAGCCTTTTCCTCCAACTACTCTAGGCTATCCTATCGAAATAAAATCTTTCAACTACTTAATATTTATTACAATAAATATTTGAGTCAGACATATAAGAGCGAAAGCTCCAGATCTGTACTGCAATCTTCAACATTAAATCAAAGTACATTCCCTCCTCGATCTTATGCGATGGCTCAACCTCCAAGCATTAAAGATGTTCATAAATCACAATCTTTTTTAGATATTACATTAATACGCCAACTTTGGAATTCAAAATATTTCAAAATACACATTAGTGAGCCTAGTTGTCCTCCACACATGCTTTGTTGGTGATGCTCCTACATCACCATGAAAATATTTGTCTTAACAATTATAATAAAGGCCTTTGAGTTGGTGTTCATCCATTTCTGCCCTAGTCAATTTCTAGATCTTTAGTGGAGTGGAAGGAGGAGTGGGAGTGACTGGTTTAGGGTGAGGAACAAAGGAGGGATTTTAGGTTTGAGAAGAGACAACATGTTGTGCTTCCTTATCTCTTTTAGTAGCTTCCACCCAACTCTGAGGCCAAGCCATGAAGACACGGGCATGAATCTCATCCTTGAGGCCACTGATAAAACATTCATGGAAAAAAGCATCAGACATGCCCTTTGTATGGAAATCCAATCACTAAAAAGTGACTATAAAGTCTTCCACTGTGCCAGATTGTTTCAACTTTGTTAAATGGCCTAAATGGTTGGTGTCAGTGTCAAAGCGTTCATAAATCTCTGCCAAAAATTGTGTCCAAGCCACATACCCTTGGCGAGAGTTTTTTCTCCATTTCCACCATTTCCAACGTTCTTGATCTAGATGGAGAACACCATATCAAAGTTTGGTCAACTCATCTGCAATGCCATACAAAGAGAAATAATGTTCCATTTGAGTTACCTAGCTAGTGGGATCCAAGCCATCAAATGTTTTCACATCCACATGCGGAAGGCGTAGGTCACGCTGAAAGTGATGGGGTTGAAAGGTCTGGGAATTAGAGGAAGTTTCACCTTCAGATTACAAAGGTGAGTCAGAGGAGGGAAGATCTGCAGGGATATTCAACTTGGTGTAGATAATGTTAGTGAAGGATGCAAGTTGGGTAGCGAGGTCATGTTTTATGGTTTCCATTTTGGCGTCTATGGAGGAATGCATATTTTTATTGATAATGGAAAAATTGCCACTGAGTTGCTTCACTTCATGTTGGGTCTCTGTGAAATTAGAGGACAAGGAATTAAAGAGAGCTTCCAAGTCTTGGCTACGGGTGTGGGCCATGATGAAGAGAGAAAAGGAAAAGGGATGGTTGGGACCACACAAAAAAGGGGTTATGGGTGAACTGTATCATGACGATCAGGGCAACGAGGGGAATCCAATGGGGTAAGGCCCAAATAAGGGTGTTGGAAGGGGGTCAGGTCCACGGGAAAAAAAATGGTTGAAAAATGATAGGTATGACTGCGATAAGGGAGAAGAAAGGAATCCAATGGGATAGGGCTCAAATAATGGTTCCAACAAGATCTAAACATTTTTTTTTATTTTTTTTTAAGTTCTGCGGAGTTATACTCCGATCTGAAGAATACTGCAGTGTTGAAATGCCTAAATTCTTAACCAGAAGAAATGTGTAGTAATTTCACAACCCAAATGTAGGAGGCATAGTTGTGTGAAAATAGATCTTGTATGTTTTGTTTTTTTTTCCATCCCAAGGGTTAGGGTATGTAGGTTGTCTACAGGCAAGGGTTTTCCCTGTGCTATAGCTCTCTAAAATACGTACGGGGTCCAACAGTAATACTTGGCCCAATATCTTAGGGCACCAACTAAGGAGGGTAGACCGTTCCCTTAACCATACTACACGACTACCTAGGTACTAGAGAGTATCTTCTCGAGTGTTGTTCTCGGTGGCACTATAGCAGTTAGGCGGATGAACGATTTATCTATGGAGGGTTTCAGGAGATCTAGGTCAATTTGTATACAGGTGATGGCTAATGTGCTACCACTCGAAGGGGTACCAACAAGGGTTAAAAGGGTGGCTAACATATGTGTGCTTAAGTACCACTTATATTTACTAAGTGCGTTTATGTGCGTAACGACAGATCTTTGTAGCTTTAAGACACCGGAATACGTCTCTACCTTGAAAAAAAAAATTAACCCACAATTTTCTGCCAAGGAAAGTTCTCTAATACCACTTGTAGTATTCCATATATAAAATAGTATGGAGGAAAAAAATATTTTAGTTAGAAATGGAAGAACAACAATGATATAACCAGAACAATACCACAATAATACCAGAATAACACTAGAAATAGCACCTTGATTAATGATAGCAATGTTCACTTGCCTCTTCGAGGGGGCAACCTCCAACAGAGCAGAGATTTATTACAATAATATCTGGGACAAAACTTCCCATGCCCTCTACTCCTATTTATACTAAATCTATCTATCCAAAAGAACAATCTAGAGGAAGATCCTTCTAGAAGCAAAAGCTTCTATTATGTCTTCTTACATTTGACTTATTCTTCCTTATTGCTAGGCCTTGTTAATATTGGCCTTTATTACATGGAAATATATTATTCTACCTACGTGAGGGGTTAGGGTGGTTAGGTCCCTAACATATTTCCAAGTTGTAATTGAGGTAGTATTTAATTTCATGTATGGGATTAATACTAAATGTCGTTAAAAAGTACGTGACCTATTGTAGGTACCCTTAACATCGATCACAAAGGATATTGTTTTTTTTGCAAATATTATTTAGGTTGAAACCACCTTTTGGTCCTTGAGTAAGACCTAAAACTGTATCTAATTGGCTAAGAGCTCATCTTCCTCCAATATAAGAAAACAAATTAACAACACAAAACCTAAAAACTTTCGACGATAATTATTTTCACTACTGATTAATAACTAAATTATCAAAGATTTTACCACTTTCAAAGCAAATAAATAAAATTTCAAATATAAATCAATTTAATATTATGATATCACATTGACCTCATATGTTATCCAACCATATTAAGTCATAATGATATAATCCCACCAAAATGATTATGTGATCAAAGTATCAAAGAACTTCTTCAATAGTTAACATGAAGCCATGGGTTGAGAATGGAATTTTCCTTTTGGTCAGATTCTTATAAATAGTGACATTGTGGAATTTTCTCCACTTCGAGATTTTTTCCAAATGTTTTCTATTTTGATAAACAATTCAATTATATTTTTATATTTCACGGTTTTAAAGTATAAGTTTTTTTTAATAAATGTTTAAATATTTAGAAAATGTTTTTATTTTTATTTTTATATTTGATTTATATAATTATTTTATATTTTTAATTGATTTAATTAGTTGAATTATGTATTTTTTGTTTTAATGATAATCCTAATGTGTTAAGTACCAAAGATTGAATATAGAAATATCACAATAAATCCAAAGAACAATATAAATGAAACCATACTTTATTATAGAAACCCTTGAGGTAGGGCAACACCATACAATGGATCCTATTATGGAAGGAATCATCTCATGTTCACTTATCTCTTTGAGGGGGAAACCTCCTAATGAGTTTCATCTCCAAATACAATACTTCTCTTCATATCCCATTACATTGTTTGAACCCCTTTATATAGTGCTACCATCACCTAAGAACATTCTATAGGAGGAATCTTCTAGAAGCAAAACCTTCTAAGAAGTCCTCTTACATTTATTATATCTAACTAAAATAGTGGGCCTTATTTAATAATATAGTGGACCTAGTCCACCTTACATTGAATGGCCTCCACTACCTCTCTAGCTACCTAACATTCTATCCCCTTTATGAAAGTATTGTCATCAACGCTTGGTATGAGGGTGTACAACCATATACCGGGGTCCCATAGATAAGTGTGGACCATAATGCTAAAGAAGACTAGAGAACTAAGGTCACATGTATAAATATGAACCACCATGTTGAAGTAGTCAAACTGTGACTGTGAACCTGGGTGCCATGTCCAAGTGCTCATGTGAACTCCATGCGGAAGATATTGGAACTTGGGAACCAACTGAAAATGATACTCTAAAGATTGAAATTGGTCATGTGGATCGAAATATTTAGAAGCGAAAAAAAATGCATCCACTGCTACTGGAGAATACAAAAAATGAATAATAACATGTAGAGAATGATCTTGTTTAGTCTCCAGGAATTTTTCTACCTGAGGGGGAGTAGAGTCACCAAATAGAAGATGGAAGTGGTTGTCATCCCAAAAATGAAAACTATCCATATACCAATCATCAAATCGTCCTCCAAATCATACCAAGCATACACTTTTTGATGATATTCATCCATGATGTTCACCAAAGTACATTTCTCCTGCATGCTCGCCAAGGACTCATGAATGCTACAAAAACTATCCCTGAGACCATCTTGAAAGTTATGAAATGTGTCATGCATTTGGTTTTGAATGCTTCAATCATGTGTAGAATTTCCTTGTGTTGAGAGTGCATATCCATTTGAAACACCACATATAATGTACAAAAAGAAAAATATTAAAATAATGTATCCAATTGAATTTATTTGGTAGCAATTTGAATATTTTGTGCAAAGTTATGAACTCTGCAATCTTATTGTCATCACAAAACCCCCCCAAAAATGATTGATTTTAAATCAGCGATATCTTCACTTTTGGAGCTCCGACTTGAGTGATGTTTTTTTTTAAATCAACTATTTTTGAAATAGGAACTCAAATATGTTATTTTCTTAGAACATTCGGTCTCCAGGTGCTACAAAAATAAAAAATCGTGCCACCATCCGTGGAAATACTTTGAAAATTTGCAGATTTTAAAATGTCGATATCTTGACTTCCTAGAATACTTGAAAATTTGGTAGATTTAAAATGTCAGTGGATATCTTGACTTCCTAGACTCACAATACTGCATCTGTTTTTTATTTTTTTTAACTGAGGGGAAATCTATGGTACTAAACTGCTTTTTGCAATGCTTTTGTACAAAATTCACATAAATTGTCTCTTGGAATGTCGGGACCCTCTTTTTCTTCTCTGAAAAAAAATCTAAAAAAATAAAAAAACATTTCCCCACACTTCTTGTCAAGGAAAGTGTTATGATACCAATTGTTAAGTACCTGAATACATTTGAAGATAAATCTAAAAATAAACCCACAATATCAACAAGAATAAACCAAACCAGTCACCAAAACACTGAGCATAAGAATGTAGACAAAGCCCTTGAGGTAGGGTAACACCATATATTAATCCTTAAGGAAGGATAACACTCCTCAAGCAATGCTTGATACATTCACAATATTCTTCACTCTGCTTCAATACGTTGCTTACACTTCTTTATATAGCTCTCTCTATCTCCTAAGAACCTTCTAGAGAGCCTTCTCACATTTATTATATCTAACTACCATAATGGGTCTTATTTAATAATACAGTGGACCTAGTCCACCTTACATAGAATATACATAACCACATTCTCATTGGGTACCTCCCTAGGTGACCCATATTACCTCCCTAGGTATACTACATTGCTTAGTCGATCATATTGTATGGTTTCCTCATGTGTTTTGAGGACAAAACATGTGAAGGGGGAGGGAATCTAGTATACCAAGGGAGGTAATATGGGGCACCTAGGGAGGTAACCAATGAGAATGTGGTTATGTATATTCTATGTAAGGTGGACTAGGTCCACTATATTATTAAATAAGACCCATTATGTAGTTAGATATAATAAATGTGAGAAGGCTCTCTATCTCTAAGGGCTAAAACTGGGGTATTTCAATGGATGTTGAGTTAGTGTGGATTGTGACAGTGCACATTATGTGTAATGGAGAAGTTGGATGTCAGTGTTACTACCAATTCATATAGTTATGCATTTGGGTTCATGTGATAAGGTGGTGATTAGTTGGGGAGTTAGTAGTGGTTGTGTTCCCAAAGGATTAGGAATTGGTGCTTGATAGTTCTTTAAATAATCTATCTCAAAGATAGAGTTGATTAGAGATTATAGATCAAAGGTGGTCAACTAACTCAAAGGCGGGGTTGACTAGATAGTCTAGATCAAAGGTGGGGTTGACTCTATCTAACATAATCTAAATTATATTCGACAAATAAATGTTCTTATTATATATTGTTTTGTTTGTTTGAATTTTTAAAATACCATTACTATTTAAAGCTCGAATTCATTCTTATGATAATGAATAATGTTATGGTAATGGAATATGGAACTTATTAAATGTTACAAACATGTGTTTCCTTCTTAGATGTCACATGTTCAAATTTGGAGGAGGGTAGAGTATGTACACCTCCATAAACTAAGCATTCAAATCAATGCATGGAGGGGCTCGCCTGTTCTACAAACACGGGGAGTCTCACACGCCAATTTGACATATGGCCAGTTTGTGACCTTAAATTAGATTATTATAGTAAAACTTAAGTGGACCTAATGATTAAGATCATGTTTTCTCCTTGAAAATCACAAGTTTGAACTTTAACTTTCATTCTTATGATTATGAATAATGTTATGTTAATAGAAAATGGTACTTATTAAATGTTACAAACACGTGTTTCCTTCTTAAATGTCACATGTTCAAATTTGGAGAAGGGTATAATATGTCAACCTCCATAAACCAAGCATTCAAATCTATGAATGGAAGGGCTCGCTTGTCATACACAGAAGGGGATTCTGACACATCAATTTGACATATGGCCAGTTTATGACCTTAAATTAAATTACTATAATACAACTTAAGTGGACATAAAAGTTAAGAACATGTGTTTTATCCTTGAAAATCACAAGTTAAAATTGTAACTTTCATATACAAATTGATTTTTTTCACTTCACCTTTTAGATAGAAAGTCAATTTTGGATGTACTTAATGACCATAATTGAGACCTTACTAAGTGACACTTAAAAGGAGCCATTTTTTTGTGTGGATAATTGGAATGCATGAAACAAAATGTCAAAGTTATATTTAAATGTGTTTTTAATATCTTAGTTAATTTTAAAATGTTAAAATCTTAGGAGAAAACTTCCTTGTACATGTTCAAACTATTGGAATAATTTTAACAATATTGGGAGAACTTTGATTTAGTAAGAATTGGAATATGTGTATATATACATCATGTTATCTCTATACATATATCGGTAATTTGAATATGTTGAGATATATACTATTATTCTTAAGATGAAAAATATATGTTACTCCACATACATCTCAATAACTGAAATATGTGTTAGTATCCAAATAATTGCTTTGCACATATTCCAACAATTGGAATAGTTGTAGTCTAAATGTATAATGAATTTGATCTTTTGCGGCCTCTCAAAATAAAGGGAAGGGAATTTGACATTTTATTTTTGAAATCCAAGAAGAATCATTTTCGATTGACAGAAAATGGTATTTGAGGGCACTGAATCCATTTTTGCATTAAAAGAAACTAGTTTAATAGTCCAAAATTGCAATTTCAATAAAAAATCTATGATCAAGTTCTTGTGATGGTGAACTGAAAAAATTCAAAATCATAAAACATCTAGCCTTCTTCTAGTTATTCCACTTGTATTTCTTGTGTGTATTCTTTCCCAACCACAATTTTACCCACTGAATGATATCTCTTTGTATTATATAAAGACATCAAAATACATCTCCAGCCTAAACAACAATATACTAAAATTTGGAGGCGTGCTAGCTTATGAAAGAGCTCTGATATCACTTGTAGTGTTCCTTAACCCTTAAACTTGAAACAAAAACATAGCCTATAGAGATGATAAGTGCATAAAAATAGAAAGAAATGTTCATTTGCCTCTTAAGGTGGAACAAACTTTCACTCAACAAAGCTCCAAATACAACAATACTCTACAAAACATTCCATAGCCTCCTAGCTCTTTAAAAATATACTCAAATAGAAAAACCCTAACTACTCATGGTTCATGATCAACAAGTACCAACTACAGAGTGGATTGTATTTAATAAAGATGACTCTTTTACATTAAATAACTATCCACTACTATCTAATGGGTCGTATTGAAAGAAGTGGTCACATACAATAATTAACTAACTTCTAGGTAGCCCAAAATAGAGAGGGTAGGGTAGGACCCTAATAGTTTCGTTTGTTGAATTTTTTAGATATCATTAGTATTTAAAGCTTGAATTCATTCTTATAATTGTGAATAATGATATATTAATGAAATATGGTACTTATTAAATGTTACAAATGTTGTTTTTGTATAGGTCAAATGTTCGACTTTGGAGGAGGGTCTCACACGTATATTTGACATATGGCTAGTTTGTCACCTTAAATTATATTAGTATAGTATAACTTAAGTGGACCTAATGGTTAAGAATGTGTGATTCCTCCTTGAATTTGTATGTGTTTCATATACAAATTGATTTCGTTAACTTCACTTTTTATATAGCAAGTCCATTTTGAATATACTTAATGACCAGAACTGAGAGTTTGACAAGTGACACTTAAAATGAACCATTTTTTAATGTGGATAATTGGATTGGACGAAAAAAATGTCAAAGTTGTATTTTTTTTTAATATATTAGTTGATTTTAAAATGTTAAAATCCTTTCCCCCAAGGGTGTATATCAATTGGTGATAGAGTGTATTGTTAAGGCACTCCTTGCGACATTGTTGGTTCAAACCTCGCCTAGATTGTGTGTTGTGCTTCGGGTGTGTGTGGTGCACTTGGAGGTTATAGTTGTAGCAATCGAAATTGATCATGTGTCATGCAAGTACAAGCTTGCCCTAGTTGTCTATTCCACTAGCGAAAAAAATGTTAAACTCCTTGGGAGCAAAGTTCTTTATACATATTCCAACAAATAGAAAATTTTAACAATTTTGCGAGAACTTTGATTAAGTAATAATTGAAATGTGTGTGTGCGCTATATGTACACATATCTTAATAATTTGAATATGTTGAGATATACATTATTCATCTTAAGATTGACAATATATTATATATACACATACATATCAACAATCAAAATATGTGTTAATATCCAAATAATTTCCCACATATATCAGAACAATTGTAATAGTTGTAGTCTAAACATTCTATAAATTTGATCTTTTTTGGGCAGTCAAAATAAAGGGAAGATAAACCAATATTTTTTTTCTAAAATCTGATAAGAATACTTTTGGATTGATAGAATCGTAGATATCAATCATCAACATTGCAAAACCAAGTTGCAGTATGGATATTCAAGGATTTTGGAGCATTTTTTCATTAACAACAATTATTTCAACAATCCAAATTACAATTTTAACAAAAAATTTATGACTAGAATCCAATGATCACAAGTGCGAAAAATTCAAAATTGTAAGATGTCTAAAATTCTTGTACATTATAATATATACTATAATTGGAATATGTGTTGGATCGTTCATCCTAATGCATAATCCAATTAGGTCGTTTAACTTTAACTAAACCATGTATATCTCAAGTCATATTCCAATTACAATATATATCACAACACATATTTCAATTATTAATTAAAAAAGAAAGGCCAAAACCACTTAGCAATAAAATTCATTCGTTCGTTCATTATATCGTAAGGGCTTGCTTATTTGGTTGTCGGTTGGTATGAGAGTGGGAGTCTGTCGAATTTTGTTTTCATACACTATTGGCACCACTTGGATCGAGTAGCACATTCTTAGATGTAGTGGAATGATTTGAATGGACCAACAATCTTTCGTGTGTGCTTCGCAATTCTCAATTTTCTAGTTTTATAGAGTGGATTTGGAGTTATGTCTGACCAGCATGGGAGATTCTCTCAAAATTTCTCCTTGTGTGGTCGGTTCTACATAATCTATTTGTTTGTTGTTTATTTGATACAGGCACCGAGCTTCTTGGTCTTCATCCCATGATTCAGTCCATGGTTTTCCTTCTTTTGGATCTAAGGGAATGAATATTTTTCTTCCAGTGCCTTTTAATTTGATTCTATCTTTTCCCAGAGAGATGTTTTCTTTCATTTTTTGACCCCACGGCTGACTGAAAAGTGATGGATATGTTGGAATCCCCTTAACTAGGTTGATGACTTCAAAGTCGACTTGAGTCAGAATACCCATTATTTGAGTATCAACATTTCCAAGAACACCAATGAGCTCTATCAATATTTGGTCCACAAGTTTGAGATAGTTCAGAGTTGGTGCTAAAGCAGGTCGTCCTAATCTTATCCAAGTTTATTGGGGTAAGATATTGACTTGGGATCCAAAATTGACAACTACTTGTTTGATCGATACTTCATTGATTTCTAGGTCAACTCGTGGATCATAATATTTATGCTTATACGATAGTTGTCTGACATCGTTTGTTGGTCCTTTTCCTTATTTGTATTTTTTTAATATATTTAGTAGTTCTAGCAATCGATCGATTGGCAATTTTTCCTATAATAGCTATAGGAATTCTTGTATAATATCTTCATTATGTCTTCCATTGTTTTGCCTAATGAATCTGAGATATTCTTTCATAATTTGTTCTTCTTTATTAGGATTTGGAAAGAAACTATCCTTCCATTTATGTTGGTCATGAAAGGTAGTACTATTATGATCTCATCATGTGCCAGATCTTGTGATGATATTTACTTTTTTTGAATTCAATATTTCTTCTTTTGATACTGCGTGTAGGATCTAGTCATAATTTTTTTGAGTACTATTGGGCACTCGTCTAATGAGTGATCACCAATGTCACATATATTGCATAATTTCAGGTCAATTCTATCTTTCATTGGGAAATCTGGACTGATGTGGTCGTATTTCTAGCAGTTGTAGTAGTATGGCAGTCCTCAAACTCAACCTCAACCACCAAATTGACCACGTCCTCTTCGACCTCGATCTCGACCGTAGTATTCATCCCTTCAACCGTAATTATTAGCTTGGTTGGTGGCTTCTATGTGATATATTGTTCGTACACTTGCTTGATTTCATGTGTTGAAATAAAATTTTGATGTTCTATGATTAGAAGCTTCACGGATAAGGCACCACTTGGTATTTTTTAGATCATGTGGACAATCTTGTACACTATGATCAGTAAGACACTCGCATATGTTACAATATTTATGAGCTTTTACTCTATGTCCATTTGTTGTTGGTGGTGGTTGATCATTGAGGCTACACATATCCTTCGTATGTCCTTCTTCTTCGTAGCATGATGTGCACCAAAGTTCATTTATCCTTATGGACAAATTCTTTATCATTTATTGTAAGTGCTCTATTTTTTCCTCGAGTCTTCTGGTCGACGAAGCAATCGATGGTCCATGATCATTTGATTCAATGTGTTGTGATTTTTGTAATGCATCTTCGCAAGTGGTTATTTTGTACAAGCATATTGGTGAGAAGATTTGTTGCAATAACCCAACGACGTACCATTGAACTAGAAATATTTGGTCAATTACTGTTGGAATTTGTCTTAAGAGATCTTTGAATCTTTTATCATATTAATGTACTGATTCACCTGATAGCAGTTTTATTTATTTTAACTTTTGTGCAGCCAAGTGTGTGACATCTTGGAATTTAAAAAACATTAGAAAATTATCTTTTATGTCTAACTTTTTTTGGCTTCTATTTTCTGTATAGTTCATAAACCATGTTAGGGCGCGGTGTTAGAGGGCGACTCTGAATTGTGCCATATGTTTGTCTTCATCGGTGATGTCTACGGCATCCCAAAATTTTTCACACATGAACCAGTGTATTTTTGGGTCCTCATCTCCCTCGTACATGGGTATGTGGTTAAGTCCCATTTTTATTGTATTTTTAGGGCTACGCACTTTTTGTGGTGTCTGAGTTACCACAATTTTCAATTGAGTTGTCGAATCCTCGATCGAGTTTTCTTGTGTCACTTTTTTTGTTGGTTGATATTTTACTGGGTGGTACTCGAGGAATAAATGCCTCCTGTTGACTACAAAAAGCATCTCTTTGGTTTGATAACTTTGATATTTATACTCAACTAAGTGTCCGTCCAAAGGCCGTGTCGGTTCACGACTGTAACTAGTTTATTCTCTCGATAATAAATTTGGCAGGGGGGTCATGTCAGTGAGATCCTTAATTTGGATGAGCATGTTGTCGATTTCATTTCTTTCTATCTCAATAATGACTACATCTCGTAGGTTTCCTTGCTTGTCAGTTCTGTACCATAATCTTGCAGATTGGTCATTGATCTAAAGTCGTTGCTGGAGGAATTATTTTATTCGCGGGTTGGTTTCTGGCATGGGGGAATTGTGTATCATTGGTCCAGATTCTTCATAGTCCATTCTGTCAGGTTCATCTTTTGGTTGATAGTCGTTCAATATAGTCTCTATCAACTCTACATCACTACTACTCACGTGCTATATCAGTCTCACCCTCCCTGATCATTTTTCTATTCTATTTCTGATTGTTCCACATGTTATGAAGTTCTTCCCTTTTATTTTTTCCTTTTATCTTGCTCTAATCTTTGGATGTTAGCGGATTTCTTGTGTGCTTGCTTTCCTCTCGATGAAATTTATGCTTCAGTAATCAAAACTTCTGGTATTCTTTCTTTGTGGCATATCACATATTCGACCAACCCCCCATCACCGCCCCGACTTGCTCGAGGTTGGTAATATTGGCCATGTTCATTTATTCAAAAAATAATCCCAGGCTTTCCTTATATCTTTGCACTTTTCATCAAGAAATCCTTCCCACTCTTCATCCCTCCCTTGATAGTTATTATTTGGTAATGGTGTGCCTAGTCGAGGTCGGTATTCAACAATGTCACTGACTCCCTTGTCGAGAAGGAATTTATGTAGCATTGTTGGGACAGTACACAAGAATCCTTCATGCAAGTCGATATAATTTTTTTTGTATTCTATCAAGAGATGTTCAATCATCGACAAATTGCTTTGAGATATAGTCTTCGACAACTCGCTCGAACCAATTGTGCAAATTTGTTCATCCTCCGTTCATAAGCTTGAGGCCTATTTTATTGCCAGTTGTCAAATTACCCATTACTCGACTTGTTGATGTACTAAAATAGCGCTTCAGGGCTGACTTCTAAAAATATTTCGTGGGTTTCTAAAAAGAATATTGCTCTTACTTCTGGGAGTGAGAGATTGTTTCTTTCGGCACAATTTTTAATGTAATTCTCTGTCTTGCACTCCCACCATTCACGTATTTCTTTTAGGTTTAACATCTATGTATACTTCTACATGCCTAGTTTCAGAACTACTGGCAATGGAACCAATGTTGTAATCTAGGGGAAAGTAGGGAGAGTTACCAGTAGTCCTTACATAAGTAGAAGTGAAGATACATGCATATAGATATAGACAAAGACATACATAAGTAGTGAGAACCAAAAGATTATGTGTTTATCAAAGGATATAGAAATACAGTACAATGTATACAGTCTCTCACATAGAGCTATCAGATTCTCTATGTGTTTGTCTATTTATACTCCTATATGTCTAGTTACCAGGAAGTTGTAACTACTTAACTGCCTAGTTCAGTCGATTATCAGATACATCGACCGAATTACATTTATGACTATGTTAGTCGATCGACTATTTCTTAGTCAACTGGCAGGCCTAGTCGATAGAGTCGACTAGCCCCTACAACAATGCCCAAACCTTATTGAGACATATGAGTTCAAGATCAATGCACACTATTGAGGTTGACAATTAATGCCAACTATGATTGTGCTTTCACAACATTCAAATAGAAGAAATGAATACCAAATCAATGCTCCCCATAATTGGCACATATGTTGTAGCTAACTCATAGTGTATGAGTTGAAAGGGGAATCATTAGGATGATTTGCATAGCCAAGAGTCATAAGTTTGGAAAGTGATTTATGTATGGGCCTTTTGGTGTAATGGGCTTGGCCAATCAAACAATTACATATTAATTACCATAATTATCATACTTACAATGCAATCAAGGTGAAATCAAGCCATACATGGCTAACCAATGTTTGATTTATTTAATGGTAGGAGTCAAAACAAATTTGAGAGAGAATGAAAATACATTTAATTTTTATGCCATCAAAAAAAATGTATAGCTAAATACTTTGGTAATGCATATTTACATGGCATGGAAGCGTTGGGCCAAAAATAAATGTGAATTCTTGTATCTATTCAAGAAATTGATTAACATCAACAAAACAACAAGAAATATACAAAACCATAGTGCAAAGTATTCAATCACAACCCAAGAAACAAAATTTACCTTGGAAATGCAAACACAAAAACCATAATTTGATGGGATTTTTTGTTCTTGCTCAGGAATTTACAAAGGGTGAATTGTCCACTCTCGATATAGATTTTGGTACATTCTTACTCACTGTCAATGTCTTGCAGATTTCTATCACTTAGAGGCTACATTCACTCATGCATGGACATGCTTAATTCATCCTTTTCCTTTGATCTTCAAGCAAGTTTCTTCTCCCGAGTTCTCATACTTCTATCGATGCCCTTATCTTTCCAAGCTACATTTACCTTTCCATCTCTCCTTCTCTATCTTTTGTCTTTAGCAATATTATTTTAATAAAGTTGTCTTGGAAGGCCAATCGTCAAGATGATTTGTTTAATCTTCCATGGATTTTTTGTAACACCCCTATTTTCCCCAGCTTGTAATTAATCATAAAATAGGATTACCATGCTAAGGCATGTGGACAATGTAAATGTATTATTGTTAAAATGCCCATAACTGACTATTGGG
>SNQJ01S0029162.1:60441-120764 GCA_010110895.2 Picea sitchensis
CCCAAAGGATTAGGAATTGGTGCTTGATAGTTCTTTAAATAATCTATCTCAAAGATAGAGTTGATTAGAGATTATAGATCAAAGGTGGTCAACTAACTCAAAGGCGGGGTTGACTAGATAGTCTAGATCAAAGGTGGGGTTGACTCTATCTAACATAATCTAAATTATATTCGACAAATAAATGTTCTTATTATATATTGTTTTGTTTGTTTGAATTTTTAAAATACCATTACTATTTAAAGCTCGAATTCATTCTTATGATAATGAATAATGTTATGGTAATGGAATATGGAACTTATTAAATGTTACAAACATGTGTTTCCTTCTTAGATGTCACATGTTCAAATTTGGAGGAGGGTAGAGTATGTACACCTCCATAAACTAAGCATTCAAATCAATGCATGGAGGGGCTCGCCTGTTCTACAAACACGGGGAGTCTCACACGCCAATTTGACATATGGCCAGTTTGTGACCTTAAATTAGATTATTATAGTAAAACTTAAGTGGACCTAATGATTAAGATCATGTTTTCTCCTTGAAAATCACAAGTTTGAACTTTAACTTTCATTCTTATGATTATGAATAATGTTATGTTAATAGAAAATGGTACTTATTAAATGTTACAAACACGTGTTTCCTTCTTAAATGTCACATGTTCAAATTTGGAGAAGGGTATAATATGTCAACCTCCATAAACCAAGCATTCAAATCTATGAATGGAAGGGCTCGCTTGTCATACACAGAAGGGGATTCTGACACATCAATTTGACATATGGCCAGTTTATGACCTTAAATTAAATTACTATAATACAACTTAAGTGGACATAAAAGTTAAGAACATGTGTTTTATCCTTGAAAATCACAAGTTAAAATTGTAACTTTCATATACAAATTGATTTTTTTCACTTCACCTTTTAGATAGAAAGTCAATTTTGGATGTACTTAATGACCATAATTGAGACCTTACTAAGTGACACTTAAAAGGAGCCATTTTTTTGTGTGGATAATTGGAATGCATGAAACAAAATGTCAAAGTTATATTTAAATGTGTTTTTAATATCTTAGTTAATTTTAAAATGTTAAAATCTTAGGAGAAAACTTCCTTGTACATGTTCAAACTATTGGAATAATTTTAACAATATTGGGAGAACTTTGATTTAGTAAGAATTGGAATATGTGTATATATACATCATGTTATCTCTATACATATATCGGTAATTTGAATATGTTGAGATATATACTATTATTCTTAAGATGAAAAATATATGTTACTCCACATACATCTCAATAACTGAAATATGTGTTAGTATCCAAATAATTGCTTTGCACATATTCCAACAATTGGAATAGTTGTAGTCTAAATGTATAATGAATTTGATCTTTTGCGGCCTCTCAAAATAAAGGGAAGGGAATTTGACATTTTATTTTTGAAATCCAAGAAGAATCATTTTCGATTGACAGAAAATGGTATTTGAGGGCACTGAATCCATTTTTGCATTAAAAGAAACTAGTTTAATAGTCCAAAATTGCAATTTCAATAAAAAATCTATGATCAAGTTCTTGTGATGGTGAACTGAAAAAATTCAAAATCATAAAACATCTAGCCTTCTTCTAGTTATTCCACTTGTATTTCTTGTGTGTATTCTTTCCCAACCACAATTTTACCCACTGAATGATATCTCTTTGTATTATATAAAGACATCAAAATACATCTCCAGCCTAAACAACAATATACTAAAATTTGGAGGCGTGCTAGCTTATGAAAGAGCTCTGATATCACTTGTAGTGTTCCTTAACCCTTAAACTTGAAACAAAAACATAGCCTATAGAGATGATAAGTGCATAAAAATAGAAAGAAATGTTCATTTGCCTCTTAAGGTGGAACAAACTTTCACTCAACAAAGCTCCAAATACAACAATACTCTACAAAACATTCCATAGCCTCCTAGCTCTTTAAAAATATACTCAAATAGAAAAACCCTAACTACTCATGGTTCATGATCAACAAGTACCAACTACAGAGTGGATTGTATTTAATAAAGATGACTCTTTTACATTAAATAACTATCCACTACTATCTAATGGGTCGTATTGAAAGAAGTGGTCACATACAATAATTAACTAACTTCTAGGTAGCCCAAAATAGAGAGGGTAGGGTAGGACCCTAATAGTTTCGTTTGTTGAATTTTTTAGATATCATTAGTATTTAAAGCTTGAATTCATTCTTATAATTGTGAATAATGATATATTAATGAAATATGGTACTTATTAAATGTTACAAATGTTGTTTTTGTATAGGTCAAATGTTCGACTTTGGAGGAGGGTCTCACACGTATATTTGACATATGGCTAGTTTGTCACCTTAAATTATATTAGTATAGTATAACTTAAGTGGACCTAATGGTTAAGAATGTGTGATTCCTCCTTGAATTTGTATGTGTTTCATATACAAATTGATTTCGTTAACTTCACTTTTTATATAGCAAGTCCATTTTGAATATACTTAATGACCAGAACTGAGAGTTTGACAAGTGACACTTAAAATGAACCATTTTTTAATGTGGATAATTGGATTGGACGAAAAAAATGTCAAAGTTGTATTTTTTTTTAATATATTAGTTGATTTTAAAATGTTAAAATCCTTTCCCCCAAGGGTGTATATCAATTGGTGATAGAGTGTATTGTTAAGGCACTCCTTGCGACATTGTTGGTTCAAACCTCGCCTAGATTGTGTGTTGTGCTTCGGGTGTGTGTGGTGCACTTGGAGGTTATAGTTGTAGCAATCGAAATTGATCATGTGTCATGCAAGTACAAGCTTGCCCTAGTTGTCTATTCCACTAGCGAAAAAAATGTTAAACTCCTTGGGAGCAAAGTTCTTTATACATATTCCAACAAATAGAAAATTTTAACAATTTTGCGAGAACTTTGATTAAGTAATAATTGAAATGTGTGTGTGCGCTATATGTACACATATCTTAATAATTTGAATATGTTGAGATATACATTATTCATCTTAAGATTGACAATATATTATATATACACATACATATCAACAATCAAAATATGTGTTAATATCCAAATAATTTCCCACATATATCAGAACAATTGTAATAGTTGTAGTCTAAACATTCTATAAATTTGATCTTTTTTGGGCAGTCAAAATAAAGGGAAGATAAACCAATATTTTTTTTCTAAAATCTGATAAGAATACTTTTGGATTGATAGAATCGTAGATATCAATCATCAACATTGCAAAACCAAGTTGCAGTATGGATATTCAAGGATTTTGGAGCATTTTTTCATTAACAACAATTATTTCAACAATCCAAATTACAATTTTAACAAAAAATTTATGACTAGAATCCAATGATCACAAGTGCGAAAAATTCAAAATTGTAAGATGTCTAAAATTCTTGTACATTATAATATATACTATAATTGGAATATGTGTTGGATCGTTCATCCTAATGCATAATCCAATTAGGTCGTTTAACTTTAACTAAACCATGTATATCTCAAGTCATATTCCAATTACAATATATATCACAACACATATTTCAATTATTAATTAAAAAAGAAAGGCCAAAACCACTTAGCAATAAAATTCATTCGTTCGTTCATTATATCGTAAGGGCTTGCTTATTTGGTTGTCGGTTGGTATGAGAGTGGGAGTCTGTCGAATTTTGTTTTCATACACTATTGGCACCACTTGGATCGAGTAGCACATTCTTAGATGTAGTGGAATGATTTGAATGGACCAACAATCTTTCGTGTGTGCTTCGCAATTCTCAATTTTCTAGTTTTATAGAGTGGATTTGGAGTTATGTCTGACCAGCATGGGAGATTCTCTCAAAATTTCTCCTTGTGTGGTCGGTTCTACATAATCTATTTGTTTGTTGTTTATTTGATACAGGCACCGAGCTTCTTGGTCTTCATCCCATGATTCAGTCCATGGTTTTCCTTCTTTTGGATCTAAGGGAATGAATATTTTTCTTCCAGTGCCTTTTAATTTGATTCTATCTTTTCCCAGAGAGATGTTTTCTTTCATTTTTTGACCCCACGGCTGACTGAAAAGTGATGGATATGTTGGAATCCCCTTAACTAGGTTGATGACTTCAAAGTCGACTTGAGTCAGAATACCCATTATTTGAGTATCAACATTTCCAAGAACACCAATGAGCTCTATCAATATTTGGTCCACAAGTTTGAGATAGTTCAGAGTTGGTGCTAAAGCAGGTCGTCCTAATCTTATCCAAGTTTATTGGGGTAAGATATTGACTTGGGATCCAAAATTGACAACTACTTGTTTGATCGATACTTCATTGATTTCTAGGTCAACTCGTGGATCATAATATTTATGCTTATACGATAGTTGTCTGACATCGTTTGTTGGTCCTTTTCCTTATTTGTATTTTTTTAATATATTTAGTAGTTCTAGCAATCGATCGATTGGCAATTTTTCCTATAATAGCTATAGGAATTCTTGTATAATATCTTCATTATGTCTTCCATTGTTTTGCCTAATGAATCTGAGATATTCTTTCATAATTTGTTCTTCTTTATTAGGATTTGGAAAGAAACTATCCTTCCATTTATGTTGGTCATGAAAGGTAGTACTATTATGATCTCATCATGTGCCAGATCTTGTGATGATATTTACTTTTTTTGAATTCAATATTTCTTCTTTTGATACTGCGTGTAGGATCTAGTCATAATTTTTTTGAGTACTATTGGGCACTCGTCTAATGAGTGATCACCAATGTCACATATATTGCATAATTTCAGGTCAATTCTATCTTTCATTGGGAAATCTGGACTGATGTGGTCGTATTTCTAGCAGTTGTAGTAGTATGGCAGTCCTCAAACTCAACCTCAACCACCAAATTGACCACGTCCTCTTCGACCTCGATCTCGACCGTAGTATTCATCCCTTCAACCGTAATTATTAGCTTGGTTGGTGGCTTCTATGTGATATATTGTTCGTACACTTGCTTGATTTCATGTGTTGAAATAAAATTTTGATGTTCTATGATTAGAAGCTTCACGGATAAGGCACCACTTGGTATTTTTTAGATCATGTGGACAATCTTGTACACTATGATCAGTAAGACACTCGCATATGTTACAATATTTATGAGCTTTTACTCTATGTCCATTTGTTGTTGGTGGTGGTTGATCATTGAGGCTACACATATCCTTCGTATGTCCTTCTTCTTCGTAGCATGATGTGCACCAAAGTTCATTTATCCTTATGGACAAATTCTTTATCATTTATTGTAAGTGCTCTATTTTTTCCTCGAGTCTTCTGGTCGACGAAGCAATCGATGGTCCATGATCATTTGATTCAATGTGTTGTGATTTTTGTAATGCATCTTCGCAAGTGGTTATTTTGTACAAGCATATTGGTGAGAAGATTTGTTGCAATAACCCAACGACGTACCATTGAACTAGAAATATTTGGTCAATTACTGTTGGAATTTGTCTTAAGAGATCTTTGAATCTTTTATCATATTAATGTACTGATTCACCTGATAGCAGTTTTATTTATTTTAACTTTTGTGCAGCCAAGTGTGTGACATCTTGGAATTTAAAAAACATTAGAAAATTATCTTTTATGTCTAACTTTTTTTGGCTTCTATTTTCTGTATAGTTCATAAACCATGTTAGGGCGCGGTGTTAGAGGGCGACTCTGAATTGTGCCATATGTTTGTCTTCATCGGTGATGTCTACGGCATCCCAAAATTTTTCACACATGAACCAGTGTATTTTTGGGTCCTCATCTCCCTCGTACATGGGTATGTGGTTAAGTCCCATTTTTATTGTATTTTTAGGGCTACGCACTTTTTGTGGTGTCTGAGTTACCACAATTTTCAATTGAGTTGTCGAATCCTCGATCGAGTTTTCTTGTGTCACTTTTTTTGTTGGTTGATATTTTACTGGGTGGTACTCGAGGAATAAATGCCTCCTGTTGACTACAAAAAGCATCTCTTTGGTTTGATAACTTTGATATTTATACTCAACTAAGTGTCCGTCCAAAGGCCGTGTCGGTTCACGACTGTAACTAGTTTATTCTCTCGATAATAAATTTGGCAGGGGGGTCATGTCAGTGAGATCCTTAATTTGGATGAGCATGTTGTCGATTTCATTTCTTTCTATCTCAATAATGACTACATCTCGTAGGTTTCCTTGCTTGTCAGTTCTGTACCATAATCTTGCAGATTGGTCATTGATCTAAAGTCGTTGCTGGAGGAATTATTTTATTCGCGGGTTGGTTTCTGGCATGGGGGAATTGTGTATCATTGGTCCAGATTCTTCATAGTCCATTCTGTCAGGTTCATCTTTTGGTTGATAGTCGTTCAATATAGTCTCTATCAACTCTACATCACTACTACTCACGTGCTATATCAGTCTCACCCTCCCTGATCATTTTTCTATTCTATTTCTGATTGTTCCACATGTTATGAAGTTCTTCCCTTTTATTTTTTCCTTTTATCTTGCTCTAATCTTTGGATGTTAGCGGATTTCTTGTGTGCTTGCTTTCCTCTCGATGAAATTTATGCTTCAGTAATCAAAACTTCTGGTATTCTTTCTTTGTGGCATATCACATATTCGACCAACCCCCCATCACCGCCCCGACTTGCTCGAGGTTGGTAATATTGGCCATGTTCATTTATTCAAAAAATAATCCCAGGCTTTCCTTATATCTTTGCACTTTTCATCAAGAAATCCTTCCCACTCTTCATCCCTCCCTTGATAGTTATTATTTGGTAATGGTGTGCCTAGTCGAGGTCGGTATTCAACAATGTCACTGACTCCCTTGTCGAGAAGGAATTTATGTAGCATTGTTGGGACAGTACACAAGAATCCTTCATGCAAGTCGATATAATTTTTTTTGTATTCTATCAAGAGATGTTCAATCATCGACAAATTGCTTTGAGATATAGTCTTCGACAACTCGCTCGAACCAATTGTGCAAATTTGTTCATCCTCCGTTCATAAGCTTGAGGCCTATTTTATTGCCAGTTGTCAAATTACCCATTACTCGACTTGTTGATGTACTAAAATAGCGCTTCAGGGCTGACTTCTAAAAATATTTCGTGGGTTTCTAAAAAGAATATTGCTCTTACTTCTGGGAGTGAGAGATTGTTTCTTTCGGCACAATTTTTAATGTAATTCTCTGTCTTGCACTCCCACCATTCACGTATTTCTTTTAGGTTTAACATCTATGTATACTTCTACATGCCTA
Source organism: Picea sitchensis (assembly GCA_010110895.2). Lineage (NCBI taxonomy): Eukaryota > Viridiplantae > Streptophyta > Pinopsida > Pinales > Pinaceae > Picea > Picea sitchensis. The sequence continues at coordinate 67,688 of SNQJ01S0029162.1, forward strand.
GTTTCAGAACTACTGGCAATGGAACCAATGTTGTAATCTAGGGGAAAGTAGGGAGAGTTACCAGTAGTCCTTACATAAGTAGAAGTGAAGATACATGCATATAGATATAGACAAAGACATACATAAGTAGTGAGAACCAAAAGATTATGTGTTTATCAAAGGATATAGAAATACAGTACAATGTATACAGTCTCTCACATAGAGCTATCAGATTCTCTATGTGTTTGTCTATTTATACTCCTATATGTCTAGTTACCAGGAAGTTGTAACTACTTAACTGCCTAGTTCAGTCGATTATCAGATACATCGACCGAATTACATTTATGACTATGTTAGTCGATCGACTATTTCTTAGTCAACTGGCAGGCCTAGTCGATAGAGTCGACTAGCCCCTACAACAATGCCCAAACCTTATTGAGACATATGAGTTCAAGATCAATGCACACTATTGAGGTTGACAATTAATGCCAACTATGATTGTGCTTTCACAACATTCAAATAGAAGAAATGAATACCAAATCAATGCTCCCCATAATTGGCACATATGTTGTAGCTAACTCATAGTGTATGAGTTGAAAGGGGAATCATTAGGATGATTTGCATAGCCAAGAGTCATAAGTTTGGAAAGTGATTTATGTATGGGCCTTTTGGTGTAATGGGCTTGGCCAATCAAACAATTACATATTAATTACCATAATTATCATACTTACAATGCAATCAAGGTGAAATCAAGCCATACATGGCTAACCAATGTTTGATTTATTTAATGGTAGGAGTCAAAACAAATTTGAGAGAGAATGAAAATACATTTAATTTTTATGCCATCAAAAAAAATGTATAGCTAAATACTTTGGTAATGCATATTTACATGGCATGGAAGCGTTGGGCCAAAAATAAATGTGAATTCTTGTATCTATTCAAGAAATTGATTAACATCAACAAAACAACAAGAAATATACAAAACCATAGTGCAAAGTATTCAATCACAACCCAAGAAACAAAATTTACCTTGGAAATGCAAACACAAAAACCATAATTTGATGGGATTTTTTGTTCTTGCTCAGGAATTTACAAAGGGTGAATTGTCCACTCTCGATATAGATTTTGGTACATTCTTACTCACTGTCAATGTCTTGCAGATTTCTATCACTTAGAGGCTACATTCACTCATGCATGGACATGCTTAATTCATCCTTTTCCTTTGATCTTCAAGCAAGTTTCTTCTCCCGAGTTCTCATACTTCTATCGATGCCCTTATCTTTCCAAGCTACATTTACCTTTCCATCTCTCCTTCTCTATCTTTTGTCTTTAGCAATATTATTTTAATAAAGTTGTCTTGGAAGGCCAATCGTCAAGATGATTTGTTTAATCTTCCATGGATTTTTTGTAACACCCCTATTTTCCCCAGCTTGTAATTAATCATAAAATAGGATTACCATGCTAAGGCATGTGGACAATGTAAATGTATTATTGTTAAAATGCCCATAACTGACTATTGGGAGTGAAGCCTTGAAGTATGAGCCATGATATCTCTAGAGGAAATAAATCAGTTAATGACGAGAGGACTAGTGGTTGAATTATCAACCACCCCCATGAATGGAAGCATGGTCTAGCTGCAGGACGTCATCCTAAAGTACCACAGAGACCTGTAGACCCAAGCTTCCTTCTAATAGAAGGAACATGATAGGTCGAAAACCTTCCAAAGGAGGGAAGGTAAGATACATACAGACACATAACAAGAGAAGAGACACCAGACGAGAGCACAAGATCGAAAAGGGGATGCAGGAACCAAAAGGAAGTGCAGAGAACATGACCTGAAGGACCGAACGCGAGCTTGATGCTGGGAAAGCATTTGATAAACCTCGCAAGGTGATTGTGACAAGGACAGTTTTCTTTGAGAGATGGTGTAAATTCCCTAGTGATATCATGGCTTGGCACGGGGGTGGCTAGAGTGCTAAGAATGAATGCCTCTAAGCCTATGGTTGGGTGGAAAGGCACACACCCACAGTCAATTAGTTGGATGCAACATGTAATAGATAAGTATTCTCATACGCTGTGAAATTGAGCTTTAATTGTGTAATAAAATTAGATATATTGTGAATGACCCAGTGATGGATATGTTTGCTTAATGCTTTATACTGTATCCCTTTCTTTGTCTTCTTGATGGTGTAATTAGGAAATTAAGAATTTATATGAATTGGACATGTTTTGTATTTGTAAATTCTTGCGCCCTGTAGTGGTTTAAACTAGATCCACGAACTTTGAGCTCGTCAATCTTGGGCACAATTTCATGTATGCATGTCGAAACTCCTAGTTGTTCAGAGTCCCTTGGAGGAGGGAGTCTATTAAATCTTAGGAGATATTGTGCACGTATGCACAGGCTCTCTGCGAGGCAGGCAAAGACCGAGAACCACTTAATTTCTAGAGTTGAGGAATGAGCATAAGGGGTCACAAAAGGATTCTTCCAAGTGTTAAGTTCGATAGAAAGAGAGCAAAGATCTTAAGCCTTTCAAAGCTAACAAAGATCAGGAAGACCAACGGGGTTGAAGTATCGAAAAAGGTGGGGGTTCCCTTGTTTGGAAGATGAACGAATGAAATCTGTTCGGAAGAAGCCATGGTCTGTTGTGACCATTGGGTACGGGAAAGAGCATGGGAGTTAGCCCTGGAGTCATTTGGTATTCGTGAGTTCGGAGAACTGAGTGAGTTCGTTGTAAGGGAGGTAAAATCCCCGAAGTTCTGAAGTCCCAAAGTTAAAACTGAGCCTTAGATTTGAGGATGCCCGTGAACCATCTCGACCGCCAGATATAGTAGGTAGACAATAGTCATGTTACCAGAACTACCCATGACTTAAGAACCTGAGACCATACATGATAGTTCATAGCTACAATCAACCTATGTCATTGATCTCGTCAGGAATGGGATATCAATGACTAGGATTAGACTAGAGTCGAGCGAGCAGTCCCTTGATGGCATAGGCTAAACCCTACAATCACTACGAACTGTTGATCTATGAATGGAGATCTAGTGTGGGGAATTATTGCGGAGCACAAAAGTGAAAGTAGCGGACACGCTAGTTCACAACCCACAATTCACCAACTTTGTTGATCTCGTTGGGCGAAAAGATCAATGATTCTGGTTAGACCAATTTGGGCAGAGGGTACAAAGCACTCTGGAGGAAAGCAAAGGGTACAAATCACTCTAGAGGAAAGCAGAGCATGAAAGCGTCGAAGTCCCGAAGGAGATCTTGATCATTGATCGAGGAGGAGGTCGAAGGATCGTTGATATGGTCTAGGTTGAAAAGTGTTGAAGTCCTGTAGAGGACCAGGTTCGTCGATTTGGAGATGATAGGTTTCAGAAGATCCAACACTTCGGAAAGATTCACTCCAAAGATTTGTGTTTGTGGAGAATGAATATAGACCGTTGATTGGAGTAGACACATGGCATTCGATATACAACTCCGGGTACAGAGCACTCCGGGAGAGAGGGGTGAATGAAGGAGAAATAACTCCCGAAGTCTAGATATCCAGAGTTCATCATAACCGTCCATTTTTTAGGATAGGTGTCAGCAAATATTCTACTCCAGAAGATAGCTACTGATGGAGGAAGCGAAAGTTGAGAGTTGAAACTCTCGAAACCCGAATCACGAAATAAATCACAACCGTTTATTTAGAAAGGTTAGATCTGATCCATAGATTCATCAAGGATAGATCTTATTGGTCAGTTCAAAAGCACCGTCAAGGTTGTGAGATCGACGGTCTTGTCACATTGTAGGGACTGAGGGTGCATGAACTTTAAAAAGTTGAGGGCGGGTCTCAATCCAGACCATGGTTTTTGGAGAAAGGACACATGGAGGCTCAAGGTGAATTGTGGGGTGAAAAGTAGTTTTTTTTCAAACTGTTGGGTATGTGTTATATTATTTTCATGAGGCCCCTCCTCGGGGGGTGCAGGGGTAGTTCCCTTGAATTTGTTTTGCCTTGGGAAATGTGTCATGGATTTAGGTGGTTTTTCAGCACATGGTTTTTGCCAATGGTTTTCTATTTCTGGTTAAGGAATTAGGGTTTTGGACTAATCCAAGTCATTGGGTTAGGGTTTTGGATATCATTGGATCCTATATGTATATTGTATTTTAAACAATGTATCACAATGAATGAATATAGAATATCCTGGTTTTCCCGGTTTGGGTTTCCACGGGAAAAATCTCTTTGTAATGTTTGTATTTTCCATTGTATATTTTCTGTTCCTTTACTGAATATCTGATTGTATTAGATATTGTGAAAGGTTAAAATATACACTAACCACCCTTGTCTGAACCCGCAATTGCATGTTTACAAAAGGCCATCACCCAAGTTCATATCAAGGAAGGGGCTAACACCCAAACTTGGAGATTTCACAAGCAAAAAAAGGGGAAGGTGATGAGTACCATTAGACCTGCACCCGGAAGTCGAAAGAGTCTATGTTTAAATACAGAATGAGACCATCAAGGTCTCAGAGAGTCATTTGGCTCCAGAATAAGAGATCCTTGACCAGGAGGTCAGACTGGTTCCCTGACTTTCCAAATTAGAAACATGGATGGAGAATTTGTCCTTTAAGAAAAGCAAACAAATTTATGCCTCGTTGTGGGTGTGTTACAAATTGGTTTCAGAGCATGGTTACAAAACTTGGCCTTCTTGGAATCATGCATGATTCATGTAAGGAGGTATTGTTATCTGTATTTACTCCTTGAGGAGAAGGACTGCAGATTGAACCTATGATTTTGGGAATTCTTGTTGAATTTCAGCAAAAGAATTTTTTTAGCTCTTTGTCAAAGTGATAACTACTCTTATCGGAGTAGGGATATGCTAATTAACATTTATAATAATAATGGAATGTGGATAGCTAAAGGTGGTAGGGTTCTATCAAGAGTAGCTAAAGCCCTAAGGATGGATGACCTGGTCTTCGTAACACTGCTTCTAAGCATGGGAAGTTGGAACCTCAGGTACTGATGATGGCTGATTATATAATGGTTAATACCTTTGTGGGCTTAAAGTAATATGATAGGATCAGGTAGGATCCTTGCAATTTATAGTTACTGCTTTACATTAAACTCAGAGTATATAACTCCTCATAACCAGAGAAAGATGATATGGGTAAAACCCTTTGGATATTGAGGCAAGGAGGTTTTCTTGCTAGAAGTTGTCATGTAAAGAGGAAAGTGACCCTGGTTTGTTATTTCCATGAGATAAGGCAACATCAATACGAAATATGACTGTGAGATTAGTCATGTAAGTGACTGAAATCCCAAACTAAAGGACACTAATGATGAAATTAAACTATCAAGTGAATGCATTAGGTAAAAAGGTGCAATAGATGCACCTACATATATACGAATGTGTATACATGATCATAAGGATGCTTGGAAGATCCTTGGGAAAAGGATATAGAGGCCTAATATGTCCATGTGTGTGAATGACATGGAAAAGGTGCAAGAAATAAGATAGCATGATGAATACTTAGTTGTGTTTAATTATCCTTAAGTGCATGGGTTTAATGCATTGTGGAGTTTCCTAATATGAAGGTTGATATTAATACCAGTTAGGTATGAATGATATTAAATGTGCAAGTGATGCACATGTATTATGTAAGAGTATAGTTATAGGCACAATATGGTTGCCCTGATGAGTGAAATATAAAGCAAGAATTGATCTTGTCTAGATTAAATGAATACTATGGATGCATAGTTGAATCCATTATGAAGAGTCATGAAAGTTATGTTCCAAATAATAGCTTAAGGGGAATGTATTACCTTTCCTTAGGGAATACTAATATAATTAGATAAAAGGGGATGTTGTTTCTGAGTTTATACTTTAATGCTCTAAAGTATACCGTCAAGGCATCCGAAAAGATAAAGAGACTTAAGGGGTAGGAATTAATTATGAAGGGTCAATCAGAGTTGGTTTCTCAACTGTCTCTGTCTAGCTTCCCATTGCTCTTGGATGTTGATGTCTCTCTCAATAACTGCCCATGAGCGTTATAATTCGACCCGAGTAGTTGTTGTTTGTAGGTTAGTATTAAATAAGTTCAAAGCAATGCTAGTTTGATCTTGAAGGCCAGGTTCTATGTTAGGTTGTCTATTATTTGGGACAGTCAAGGGGGGTAAATTTTTATTGAATTATAAAATGTTTAAAGATTAGTTGCTTCAGTTTTGAGGGATGAAATAGAAAAGGAGTTTTGGAACTCAAAATGATAACACAATAACAGTAGAGGTCGTTTCCTGTACTTGAAATAATTTGAGAATAGTAAAATAATAACAAAAGTAATGTTGTTGAAAAATATGAGGCTTTAATCATGAATGAATCTCATATCATAACAGAAGAAGTAGAGAAAAACGAGATTTCTAATGAAATATAAAATATAACCATCCAAATGACCTATAGGTCTTGAAACTATTGATAGCAATCACAGAGGAAAAACTGTAAATGATTAGATAATCAAATAAATTCAAACCACAATAGAAGTTTGAGTTAAACTATAGATGATCATTCATTAGAAAGACATGAAAAGAAAGATGTTGAAAGATATTGAAAACAGAGTAAAGGAACACATAACTTCAAGTTGACAAAATTCAAAATCTCTTCTGCATTATCTATATCACTGTAAATCGGTAAACTTCTAATACGATTGGCTCCCCCAAAAACCAAAAGCCTCTTCTCAGTCTTGTGAAATTATATTTATACATGATCACCAAACCTTTTTTTTCTATTGGTGATTAACTAACTTCCGAAAACTAACGGTTACATGAATGAGCAATGTTGAACTGTTTACATTTCTATTTTAACTTCTCTATTATTTCAATGATGAAAATATCCAAAACAATATTTCATGTCTTCGTTGATGAACTTCCTTCTTCTGTTTTAAGACAACGAATACATTTTCCCAGAAATTGCACCAAAACTCTGGGAGCTTCTGGAATATCTTTCGCCTCAAATAGGAAGAACTTTCTCTGTAGTTCAGGCAGATGGTCTTCGATTATCTTTCTTGTGAACTTAGTAGTTTGTAACTTTAAGTTCAGCATCACTATCCATTTATCGATTTGAGTGACATTGATTAGCTTTATTTGTGGGATCTCTACCTGAATTTCTTCCAGATCCTCCTTGAATCTTAACTGATGCTTACAAATGTTAATTTCTCCTAACAACCCTAGATAGTTGTTTCTTCCAATATTCAAAGAAGCTTTCTCTAAAAGGTCAAAAATTCCTTGACAGTCGTCATTAACCTCTCTGGTTATTCTCTTCTTTTTTGCGAGGTTTTCCTCCCATACCTTGAGTATTATATCACCTTTAATATGTTCTGAAACATATAGGTTTTGAGTCTCTCCGGCCTCCTCTTTTGTTGAAAGAGCCACTGCTTTTTGAAAAGTTGTTCTGGCTACTTTCACTTCTCTCTCTTATAGGAGAATACTCTCCAAGGATTTGCTTGTCTCCAGAAAGTAAGTCTGAATAATTTCTAGCTTAGAGATCAATCCCTGTTGCTCTTTTTCTATCTTTGTATGTATTTCCAACACCTGGGCTTGGAAGATTTCAAGCTCTACCACTTGATTTTGAATGGAATTAATCTTATTTTGTAATTGTCTATTCATTTCTTCTTTCTCTAGGACCTGTGATTGACTAACCTGTATCTTCAGGTTTGCCTCATCTAAGCTTTCTTTTAGTTTTTGAATCTCTTGAATGTCATTGAATCTGGCTCGTTCTAGACCCTTGTTTATCTCTCGAATGATACTTCTTTCAATCTCCTTTAATTGACTTTGTAGCTGAGCTGTCATCTGATTATTCTGCTGCAACATAGTTCTCAAATTACCCATAGATTATAAATTTGCCGATGCTAAGGCTCCCATTGTGCCTACTATTTCTGTAGTGAATTCCCCCTCTTCAAGTTTTTGTCCATCTATGATGATCTTGTGCTTTTTTATCATCATGTCTCCTCTTGTATGCATTTCTTGTTTCAGGATAACCTTCCTCTTTTTACTGAAAAAATAATCGGATGAAGGAATTTCGTCTCTAGAAATATGTTCGAGATCACTAAGATATAGAACTCGCGCTTGGGGGCTTCCATAGGTAGACTACAATGGGGTCAAATAAATAATAGGGCTTCCAAGATTTGTCGATACCGTTCCTCCTATTTTTTCGAGAAAATTCTCAGGGATTTCTGGAGATGTTTCCAACTCCTTTCCTTTCCCTGACTCTGATTTATCTGTCTAAGGAACTTCTATTTCTTGTGAAGGCATTTCAATCTCCTTCATATTTCCCTTTGCAGTTGTTGTATCCTATAAATCTATTTCAAAACCCGGGGGAGGCTCTTCCTTCTCTGGAGGGGGGATCATGGATTCACCCTGCAAAATTTTTGGCAAACAACTTCACCTGTGACTTTGGAAGGACATGAAACCAATCTGTAATTCAGGTGATAAGGCTCGTACCCTGTTCAATACCCCCTCATAGGCTTTAACCTCTTTGAATATATCATCATAAACAGACTTTTCGTGTTCATAAGGTTTCATATTGCAGTGCATCAAATGTCTATTTACTAGTTGATAAGGGTCATGTTTTTTATGTTCGATATCTACCAGTTTAACTTCTTCTAGTGCTTTATCTTCTAGTTTAGAATGGCCTAGGTTTTCCAATGAAAATTTCATGATATGTACAGGGAAGATTGGCCAGGACTTCTTTTTGAGCTGGCCTTAGCTCTATTCCAATAGCGCCTTTTACTATTTGGTGCGCTACCTCTCTACACACCAGTCTGCCCGGGAGGAATTTTGGAAGCGCATGAGGGGGGATTGAGCACCCATAAACCCTAATGTAAGAGAATTTTTCATCAATGAATCAGTCAGCTATTTCTTTGAGGTTTTCTGAGACTGTCTCAGAAATGCGAGGGGGTTCACAAGCATAAAACATTTTATGCATTGGAATTACTATGAAATGACAAATTTCGTAAAACATATTCTTATCATTTTCTTCCCATAACACAGAGTGATACTCGTGAATGGGTTCAGGGCAGGTTATGTTCCAAATCCAATTCATCAGGGGAAATGGAGTCACAAAGCAGATTGCGTCCATGATGTACGCCGACATGTAAAAGGCCACTGGTTGACCTTTAGACCTTGCAACTCTCTAATTTGAAACCTCTTAGGCTAGGTTATCAAACAAAATCTTGCTCCAGTTAAAAGTGTATCCTTCTGATGCTTCTTCTAAAAGGGGCACCCATTCTGTAGGGAAATAGCAGGGATTCTTTTTCCTGAAGAGTCTACACAACATCATGGCTACATAGACCATGTAATCGTTCAAATATGTTGTGGCATAAATTCCATGGGTATCGACCCTAAATTTTGATGGACATATCCACCATCCTTTAATAAAATCAGGATATGTTTGGTCCACCTTAGTACATTCTTTCCTTTGAAATTCAGCTGCAAATTCGGCATTATAAATGTACTTAGGATTTGGTGAGAGTTTGTACATTACTTGTATATGCTATGGCCTGAATGAGCCGACAAAGATCGATTGATTGTTTAAAATTCTTCTTGTCAGGATATCAACCTTCTCCAAGGCCCAATTGATCATGTCGTTGTATGCCATGAGCTGAGGGCATGCTGCGATCTTATGAAGCTCTGATTCTTCTATATCTCGAAGGTGATTCTCATAATCAACAAGAGAATTTTTTATTTCGTAATCCAGGAGTTCATAGATTTCTCTCCAGGATTTAATTGAGTCGATGGCGTGTGGCATAGTGTCAGATATGATATCTCCTTTTGGGTTACACATCTTCTCTGTATCTTTACTCTTCTTTGGTGCTTTCTTTGGTGCCATAGATTTATGTTAGAAGGAAAACCTGTCACAGAAAAGAAGCATATGAGCTTGGCCGAACGTGAATTACCTTTGAAAGACAGAACAAGCATAGGTTTTGGAACACAAACCTTTAATTTTCCTTAAACTCATTTTATGATGAAAACACTGACGCAACTGACCTGTAATTAATTACATTTAATGCAAAAAATATTTCTGAGATACACATTAGTGTCGCAGCATTTATCAGTTATCCATTTATTAATATGGCCATATTTTGGTGCTTTTGAATTCAAAATTCGGAAGATTTCATTCAATGGAAACCGAAACACGAACAAGCCCAAGAAGTTTGATTATCGTTAATCGTGTTTTTTAAAACAAAGTTAATTCAGTATAAACGCTAATTATGGTTCGAGACTTCGCGTTTCAGGGTTTCGGGGATCATGGATACATGAGATATGCCATCGCTAAAACCCGATTCTCGAAATTGCGAAATCACGATAAGATTAGGTTTAGGCCTTAACTATTGTATTAGTAAATTAATTAGTCAGGATTAAAAAATAACTTCCATNATATATATTAAAACATATGTTCTCAGTAAACCTTGAATCCCAATTTTTTATTTTTAAAGTTAGTCTTAACTCCTTTAGGTTTTAAGTTTATCGTGATTCTTAAAGAACGTGTGTCAAAATTTAAAGACACTTTTGGTTTTTGAGCCGTTGATTATTTAAAGAATAAAGCTTGTCAGGACTTCGGTACCAGGCTTTTGGAAATGATAGCGTGGTTTATGCTTTATGAAAAGCTGAAACTCGAAAAAAGAAAGTTTTAGTCTTAGAGATAAAAACTTTAAAAATTGTTTCAACATAGGCTCCAATTGGGGACCTCGTCTCCTTGTGGGACGAGGAGAATGAGTAGACTTAGTACCTTTATTGGGTAAATGGAGTCAAATGCTTCTTTCTGTGGAACTTTCTTAGGAAGGGGATACAGAGGGAAAAAGAGATTTCATCTTTACTTCTAAAAATATTTTCAAAACTCCCAACATTGTAAATTCAGCTGCAGCCCCATTCATGATCTTCTCCTTCTCGCTATTGAATTTAGGTCTTCTTTAAGATGATCAAAACAATCCTAGGAAATCCAACAGATCTTGTGGTTTTTGGCTTGCATCAAATGAAGTAAATTTTATGCTTTTAATCGGGGAGCCATGTCTGAACTTGGGATGCAGATCTGGTTTCGAAAAGGATGGTAACCAAAGTAGAGTGAAATTTACGTATGACAGCCTTACAGATACCTCAGATATTGCTTCACTGCCAGCGAGCCTGTTCAGTACCCTGGTGAAGTTATCTATCCCTTTTTACCGAATTTCCTTTCACCACCTCGAATCATAATTATGCATTTAAATGCTGAGATGAGGGCAATCATTTATGAATTTCCTTTCATGTCTTCTTGGACTAGATGGGGGAAATCAAATATGAATTTCCTTTCACCATCTGTCTTATATTTTACTTTTTGAACACGAAGTGGGGGCAATTAGTGGTACCAAGTATACCAGGGATGATATCTATGTAAAATTTGTAGTAGAGGTCTGTCAACTTGCTTTGATTACCCTGGACCAACCTTTTCTTAACTTTCAAATCACCTTAGCCCACAGGGAAAATGGTAAAGATTACTTCTAGGGGCCTTCCTTTGAGAAAGCCTCAATCCTTAGAAAACTGTTAAGAAACCTAGGAGATTCAGGATCAGCCTAAGCATAACTTTGTTTAGTCAGAGAGTGAGGATTTATAAGGACTGGATTACCTTTTAAGATATGTTTTCCAGCTTCCAAAGCTAAGACGTAATCTCTTCTTCCTCTGTGGGAAACCCGGAAAGATGCTTGGTTTTTTAAGAAGGTAAAACTGAGGGTAGAAAGGGGCGATGGAGAAAGACCTGGAAATCGAAAAACAGGGGTCGTGGATTAAACCCAACTCTTGGAACCCTTTCTCGGAGATGCTTTACTCTCTCTACTTATTTTAATTACCTCTTATCTTTATCTAGGTGAAACTCTTAGGACCCAGAGTAAGAACTCGTTCTTTTAGTGACATATCACACTTATGAGACCATCACCGCACTTTAGAGACCTTCGTTTTTTTTTTTAAATAGACTACTCTGGAATTTGCACCTTTGCCTTACCATTTTTGTTCTCTTTTGAAATAACTGAAAATATTTTCTATCACCTGTTTTCGGCGAATTTATCTTCCGATATATGGCCGTCTGTTTTCTCCTTTAGCTTTCTTGGGCTGGAAGACGAGATCCTGTAAGGGAAAAATATGAAGAGTATTAGGGCTTTTAAAAGAATTGAATGTATTGAAAATTTTGTATCCCTACTTCTAGAAAAACATCGACCTATTTTATTTTTTTGACGAAAGTAGACTTACCAAAGAAAATTACGAAATAAAAAAGAGAACACAAACTGGTATATACAGTGGGAATTTTGGAAACCAATTATTTCATATAGTGTTTTAAATAACGCCCGTTGACAGGGGTGTTGAGGATTTTACCATCCAAATTCTCTAACAGAAACAAATTTTTTCCTTCAGGAGTTGTAACCTTGAACGGTCCATACCAGATGTGATTGAATTTACCATGTTTTTTTGAGTCTTCCTTCCTAGCATCCCATTTAAAAACCAAATCTCTGGGGAGAAAATCTCTGTCTTTGGCCTTAGGATCAAATAACGCTTTCATGTCGTCCTGGTATTTCTGCAACCTTTCGTCCACTTTAGCCCGATGCTGTTGGACTTCAATCAACTGATTTATTCTTCTTGTGACATGATTCGGTTCTTCTTTCTCATCTTGCCAAAGTTTCATTACAGGAAGCACTAGATTTATAGGTAATACTACGTCAGTCCCATAGACCATTTGGAAAGGAGAAGTGCCGATAGAATTTTTTGTGCCTATCCGATTTGCCCACAAAGCGTATTTCAAATGCACATGCGAAGATTTCTTGTTTTCGCTCAACACTTTCTTAATTATATTGATTAGGCTTTTGTTTGAAGACTCGGCCAACTCATTTCCCTGGGGGTAATATTCCGTGGAATGACCAAGCATGATATTGTACTTTTGGAAAAAACTGACCATAGCCATAGATTTAAAGGCCTGGGCGTTATCTGTGACTATCTTTCAGGGGAAGTCAAATCTAGACAAAATGTTCTCTTCTAAGAAATCTATTACCACTGAATCCGTAGCCCTTCTAGTTGGAATAGCCTCCACCCATTTGGTGAAGTAATCTGTAGCAGTCAGGATCCATTTATGTTGAGTGCTAGAATGAGGATTAATTTTGCCTATGAAATCTAATCCCCATTGCTGAAAAAGGGCTTCCGTTTTGACCGGAACCAACAACATTGTTGGGAGTTTATGCTTGCCTGCGAACAATTGGCAAGGGTTACAGGCTCGGAACTTGGTGTTGACTTCTGAGAAAAGTTTGGGCTAATAATATCCTACCCTCAGGATCTTATAAGCCGTTGCCCTCCAGGCATGATTTCCTCCACACACTCCTTCATGAAATTTCCTTATGACCTTCTCTATTTTTGATTCAACCAAACAAACCAACAGGAAGCCAAGTGGGTCCTTCCAATATAATTGTCTTTCAGATATACAGTACTTGACCACATGCAGCTTCAACATTCTAGCTTTAGATGGGGGTAAGTCACTTGGTCACTTCAAAGTCAACAAGTAGGACACTATGTCTTTGTACCAATCTGATGAAGCAAACTTCTCTTCGATTCTGATTTCAATTATTTGTTCATCGAGCTTGTTCATGTCCACACACTCTTCACTTTCCTATAGGCCATTTATTCCAAGAACTCTAAAATTTGATTCAACTAAGAGTTTAGCCAAACCTTGTCCCTTTACTCGTCTCGTTGTTTTTATCTCTAGGTCGAATTCTTGAGTTTTGGCAAGCCATTGTCCTCTTTTTCCATCACTATCAGACTGAACCAAAATGTCTTTTATGGAGCTGGTGGGTACGTACGCAATTACCTTGGAATGCAACATGTAGGTTCTGAAATCCTTTAATGCCTTCACCATAGAATATGCTTGTTTTTCCATTATATCATATCTGAGTTCAGCGTCTCTAAGACTTTTGCTAAAAAAGGCTATCGGTTGCTTGAAACCTTCTTCATTTTTCTGGAGGAGTACCATGGAAAGTGTGTGTTCGGAGGCGAATGAGAAAATAAGAAAATCCTTTAGGTAATCAGGGCTTGCCAGTACGGGTTCCTCACTTATAACCTTCTTGATGCGTGCAAACGATGCTTTGGCTTCTATTGTCCATTTCACTTCGTTGTTTTTCTTAAGCATATCTATGATCAACTTCATGATTTCAGTAAAGTTTGGGATAAATCTCCTCAAAAAAATTTATATATATAGAGAGAGAGAGAGAGAGAGAGAGAGAGAGAGATAAGAATCATGGATTACATTTTGGAAGCATCATGTAATGAATATAATACTAATGAATGAATAAAGGAGTATGTTTGATTGAATAGGCTTGGTTGAAGCCATGTTAAGAAAAGGCAGTGAAGCCTTAAGAGATAACTCAGGTGGGCTAGAAATTCCTAGGTGGTATAGAAATAAGTTGGAAGAAGGAGAGAGACCCTAACTTCTTGTTGGCACCAGGCTGAAGTGGAAAGAAGGATGATCATGGGAAAGAAGGCGTGCCAGAAACTAAAGTGACAACTGGCAAAAGATCAACATGCGCGAATGCAAGAAAGCATGCACAGTGGGAAGCGACAGCTGGAGGAAGAACAACACGCACATGGGAGAAAAACCTAGCGTAAGAAGGGTTAGGGTTTTGGTAATATTCTGTAAGTGACTGAAGAGCCCGAAATGTATAAATATAGATATGAAAGTATCATATGTGTGTGTGGTTTTTTGGGTAATAGTTGTTGTAGTTGTCATTGTTGAGTTTATGTTAGTTCTTATGAAGATTGTGATTGTTATTGAGTGATTTTTCTGAGTATTGTTGTTGGCAATACATGAGGGGTTTGAATTGTATGAACCAAGTTTTGTAAGATATTGAGCAAGATAGATATGAGGGAAGGTAGATCTGAGGATTAGACCACAGGCTACAAAGCCTGGTGTGATCTAGTTCGCCTCACATAGATCTTACCCACTTTTGCGGAGAACTGTAAGCGCATGGCGTAGGGAGATCAAGAACTACTATAATACAAGAGCCAAGAGCCAAATCTTTGTGGACGTAGCCCAGGAGTGGTGAACCACAGTAACATCTATGTAATATGTTGAATGTGTGCATAGCTTTAACTTCTTTCAAGCAATAGATGACTACGATTGATGAATAACCAAATGCATTATTAAAATCTGTTTATGTTTTGCGTTACATGCATGCGATTCTTGGGAACAAGTATATTACAGTAACAGTTCGCAGAACAAGGCCTTAATCAAGAAACCCTTTATTGCCTACTCTTTCCTAGGCTGTAAACACCTGTGTCTTACAGTCAACCATCCTTAGCTATCTCGGGTGAGACTGCGCAGTACCTTCCGGGTGAGGCATTGCCTTCTGGTTTACCAAGAGAGATGATAGTTAGAGGCTTTTGTTGGAACCTGAATGACATGGACCCTGGGTCAATAATTCAGATAACCTCGTAAGGGAGTTGATAAAAACCAACAAATGGTTCCATTGCCATATTAAGAGGAACAAGATAGCACTGAGTAGATGAGATAGAGTGGACAAGAACCATCAAAGAAGCAATGAGCCGTTAGAAGGGAATGTGGAGACCTTGGAACCCCACGAGAGAAGAAATCGAGGGTTGGTTGTGAACTAAAGAGCTAGAGTTTGCACACAAAGACAATATAAACCCTAGAATCACACCACGCGGATACCTGGATAAATACGTGTTTACGGATTTACATGAAATCTTCTTCTGTAATTTTCTACATCTACTATGGGAGTGGATCTTAAGGTCAATGGATAATCACCCGACGAACCGAATTTGACAACTAGATTGGACTTTAGTACAGATTCAATAGCTGCATCAAGTGAACAACAAATTCACCCACACAATAGACTTTTGTCTTGATAGTATTGTGGTAGCATTCATCACATAGTTTGCGGTAGACACCGCGAAGTCATACAACGCAGCTGAGAAAGAATTTCTACAAGGACCTAGAGGAAGGTACATTCGATCCTTGTATACTTCTATTAATATAATGCTATATAACAAAGGTGTAATGACAATGGAGTCAGACAGTTAGTCTTCCCTGTGCACATGGGGGAAGGGGGGAAGCACTGACATAAAGAGGAGGAATGGAAGGAGGGCATGATAAAGAGAAAAAGGAAGAGGAACCCTTGGACTTGATCTCGATGGATGACGACCAGCTCAAGTGGATCTTGGCATCATCAGGAATGATGCATAGCGGAGCACCCTACCAATATAAGATAAACACCAAGAAGAGAGCCATAGCCTAAATGGACGGCTTGGAAAGTGAGGAGTAAGAGGTAGAGGATCTTCAGGCTATGGAGAAGATTGAGGAAATCCTGCATGCCACTTACAAGAGGAAAACAAGAGACCCAAGAATGGAAGGAGAAGACAGGCACCCCTTTCATATTAATGTCAGTGTGGAACCCATAAACCTATGTGCGATCAATACACCAAAGAGAGCACCACCATTTAGGAAACCAAAGTTCAGAGGAAGTCCGAAAACAGGAAGCACATCTACATAAGGAGAGACAACTGGAGGAGCCAGTTCAAGTAATCTTAGTCAAGTATCCACACTGCGCGGAGGAGGCAGTAGCTCAGTACTCGGAATGGCAGGACACGACCCTACTATCAGATTACCATATTTTTGAGGAGGAGCAGCAGAAGACCCTGAGAATCATCTATTCATTTGTGATAAGATTTGGGAAGCAAAGCAGATCACTGATGACAACACCAAACTCATGCAGCTAGCGATCACGCTAAGAGACTATGCACTAGATTGGTACATGAGTCTAGACACAAATAGTGCTCCCGGGATGACAAGGACACTGGACGACATTAAGAAAATACTAATTAATGAGTTCCAGAAGCCGAGCTCAGAGGATCAGTATATGAGCGAGATGATTGCGATAAGACAGAAACCAGGAGAATCGGTATGGGATATTGATCAAAGATTCAAGCGATTAAAAGGGAAGTTAAAAGACCTTATGACTGAGATGAAACTTCAACACCTATTTGTCAACTCACTACTCCCACACTTAAAATATCCACTATGACAATAAAAGTTTCAGACACAAGCAGATGCTCTGCAGGCAGCCTTGCAATTGGAAGAGAATCAATACCAGAAGGTGGACCTGGCTATCAAAGAACTGAAAGAGGATCTGAAGAAATTAACATTTCAGCTGAACCAGAATAAGAACAAGGACAAACGAGAAGTCGTTTGGTGTACCACGTACAGGACAGAAGGACACCACAAAAATGAATGTCCGATGTTTGCGTAGTATATGGAAACAGGCATGCCAAACCCGCTACCACAGGGGGGATTATGGTGCGAAATCTACAAGAAACTGGGTCACGACCCCTACCATTGCACGCTGATGAAGAAATACCAAACAGTCCCAATGAACTCATATTGCACATTTTTCAAGTCAGTGGGCCACGACGACAAAGATTGCTAAACTATGGAGCTGATGCGGGAAAGAAACTCAGACGCATACAGGGTATAGGAAGAAATGATGACTGGGCAGGAAACACCATAGTTCACTCAAGCCCCAACACCATACAACACTACGCAACAATAGTATAATACTGCACAACAACCTTATAATAATGCACAGCCGCAGTACAACCCAGCACAACCCCAGTACAATACCGCACAGTATACTCAGGGACCACAATATAATGCACCACGAGGTGATCGTGCAGCCTATAGAGGAGCAAGATGAGCTAGAGGAAGTTTTGAACATGGAAGAGGACCAGTCACATGTCACAATTGCTAGCAACCAGGACATCATGCATGGGAATTCCCACTACCACTAGCGACCTGTATGTACTGTCGCGCTTTGGACCACGATACAGAGGAATGTACGACACTACTTGTAAAGATCCAGGAAAAAAGGAACCAAAATAACCAGAATGTTCAGTGGATTTCAGCTGAAGCAAGGGATGATGGACCAAACATCAAAATAGTCACTCGAGAAGGAACGAGAACAGGAAATGACGCAATTCGATAGGACCCAGCGCAGACGCAATGGGTAAAAAAGAACCCCGACCCCAAGAAGTAGTTCGATGTGAAAAAGGAAAAGAAGATATTTACATAAGCATGACAATAATTCCAGAGGGAGGACATAGCGCTGACTACACAGTAGAACAAGGAAGCCCTAGAATATGACATGTCGCCATCACTGAACCATACCAACAAAACACAACCTAAGGAACAAGTAATTACTATCAAAGACTTTTTGCAATCACGCATCAAAATGTTAAGTGATCCTTTATCTATCAAAGTATTGCAAAACATCCTAGAGAAATGTAGCAGCGAGATGGAACAGAAGCCAGAATTAAAAACTGTCAACCACCTATGCACAAGAAGAAGAATAAGTAGAGAATTTAGAATCAATGCTAATATTGGGGATTTCAGCATGGGAGATATTATACTAGATCTAGGATCCGAAGTGAATGTACTACCAAAAACTACATGGAAATGCATGGGAGAAGCTACACTGGGATACTCAACTATTCAATTAAAAATAGCAAATCAACATAGAGTCCTACCAATAGGTAGACTGAAAGGAGTAACCATAGACCTGGATGGGGTGCGCACCAAGGCAGACTTTGAAGTCATTGAAATAGTAGACGGTACAACACCTTACCCATCGCTACTTGGTCTGGATTGGGCGTTCAACAACTAGGCCATAACTAACTTGAAAACTAGAAAAATGACACTTGAGTCAGGAGACTATAGGGTTATAGCCCCACTCGACCCATCAGAAGGTGAGAGGTTCATAGAACCCACTTGCCTAGATCTAGATGAAATCGGCCAATTGTACAGAACAACTTCACGCGATGCGGACTATATAAACCCAACAACAGATGAGATACTCAATTGGTAGAGCATTACTTCATGAACAAAAGACTCAGACTCTAGGTTATAAAAATGGCAACAAAGACTACACGAAGTATCCATAAGAAGGTGTGCAAGAATAGACCATGCAGTAAGATGGCTTGGTGAAGAAATTAGAGAACCACCCAGTTTTCACGGACTAAATGATTTGGAAACTTTCTTGACACAATACAAAGAAAAAGTCTTAGAGAACCAGAGACTGTTAGCACTATATTTAGCACTAAAGGATACACCCACAAGATGGTGGGGTACACACAAAAAGACTATCACAGATTGGTACCAATGCAAATGATTACTGTGCATAAGGTTCGGTGCAGAACAAATAAGGAACAACCGACAAAAATATGATGGACTAGGAAGGCCAACAGAACACTTGGAGGCATGTAAAAAACTATGGAAAATGACACCACCAGAAGAATGGCCTCACCACTTCAGTCATACTTTAGAAGGCATACCATCGAATTGGTATATAGACCAGAAGATGTGAAAAGGAACCAATACATGGGCGACACTCCAACATAACCTTATAGTCACTTTCTCATTCAAGCATGAGAACCCCAACATAGACACAACTCTGAAATGGATCAGAGATGTCATATTCCTTACAGAACCAAAAGTGGAAGTCATCACAAAGGTACAACAGCGAAATAAGCAAACAGTCAAGGAACTGCTTTCGTGCTACCAGGTACAAGAAGAAGCACCATATGGAGATGATCCACGTGATATTTAGATCGAAGACGTCGAAGGCAAGAGAGAGGTGGAAGGACCACCCTTAGAATCATAGGTCATCTCTGCGCCAATCAAGATCAATAAGGTTAACATAGGGAATGTCGTGCAGCCCATAGGGACCGCCGAGAAACCCAAAATGGCCAGCATTGGAGATTATTTGGAAGAACAAACACTAGAAAGTATCACATAATTGTTGCACGAATACAATGACCTTTTTCCCACAACCTTTACAGAGATGAAAGGAATAGTCAGAGAATTAGGAGAAATTAAGATACCACTCAGACCTGATGCGAGACCCATTAAACAATGACCATACATACTGAATCCCATCCACAAACAGAAAGTCAAAGATGATATTGACAGGATGCTCGAGGCCATAATCACCTAAACAGTCAAATAATAGGAATGGATAAGCCCGATGGTAGTATAGGACAAGAAACGGGGAAGAGGGATCATGATATGTGTTGACCTGAGGAAGTTGAATGATGCCTGCTTACACAACCCATTCCCCACACCATTCACGAATGAAGTACTCGAGAATGTAGGAGGACACGAAGCATATTCATTCACCGATGAATTATCGGTATATCATAAGATTAATATAGCACAAGAGGATAGACACAAGACCACATTTGTGACATAATGAGGATCCTATTAGTACATAGTCATGCCGTTCAGATTGAAGAATTCACCTGTGATATTCTCCAGAGTGGTCATCACAGTATTTAAGGAATTCATCCACCAATTTCTCGAAGTCTACCTGGATGATTGGATGATTTATAGCCTATTAAAAAACCATGTGGAATTTTTACGCCTGATGTTAGAATGATGCAGATAGTGCCAGATATCACTGAATATTAAGAAATGAATATTTGGAACACCATTTGTGATACAACTGGGACACATAGTATGCAAACAAGGTTTAGTAATGGACCCGGCCAAAATCGCAGTCATTATTAACCTAATAGCACAAAAAATAGTCTGCCAACTAAGAGCAATGCTAGGACATATGGGATACTACAGGAAATTCATCAAAGGCTACGCGCAGATTATAACGCCAATGGAAAAACTATTAAGGAAGGATACCAAGTATCAATGGAATGACAAGTGCCAACATGGTCTAGACACCCTGAAGGAAACGATGGTCACCGCACCAATATTGGTATTTCCATACTGGGAGAAGACATTCCATGTACATGTAGATGCATCAACAATAGCACTTGGAGCTATTTTAGCGCAACCAGAAGCAAGAGACTTGGATCACCTGACAACATTCTCAAGCAGGAAATTATCAGACTCATAACAAAATTATAACATGACGGAAAGAGAAGGCTTAGATATGGTTTACGAACTACAGAAATACAAACATTACCTATTGGGAAAACACTTTAAGATGTTTACAGATCACTCAGCCCTGAAATACCTAGTTAACAAGCCAGTGTTGGGGGGGAGAATCTGTCGATGGCTACTGCTATTTCAAGAATTTGACTTTGAGGTAATAGTCAAACCAAGGAAACTGAATGCAGGGCTTGACCACTTATCAAGGGTCACAAATGGAGAGGAACCAATGAATTTGGAGGAAAACTTTCCAGATGCACAACTCTTCTTAGTACAAATTGTTGATAATTACTTCACAGAAATCTTCCAGTACTTGAGCACAGGTACTTCACCACAGGGATATACCACTGCAAAGAAAAAGAACCTAGAAGTCCACGCAACTAAATATCAACTGATCGCATGGCATCTATACAAAATTGGCACATATAGCATCTTACAACGATACGTACTAGACCACGAATGACCAAGAATTTTAGCAGAATCCCATGAAGGAATAGGAGGGCATTATGCAAGAAAATATACCGTGCAGAAGGTACTACGCGTAGGATTTTGGTGGCCAATGATCCATCAAGACTCGAAAGAATATTGTCGGCAATGTGATGTCTGTCAACAGGTCGATAAACCCAACAAAAGGGACGAGATGCCACTATGACCGCAAGTGACACTTCAAGCATTTGACAAATGGGCTATAGACTTTGTGGGACCCATTAACCCACCCGCCAAGAGAACAGGGGCAAGATACATTATCACTGCTACGAGATACTTAACGAGATGGGAGGAAGCCGCACTAGTAAAAGATTGCAGCGCAGAGACAACTGCCCACTTTCTTTTCGAATAGTTAATTACTAGATTTGGGTGTCCAAGATTTCTGATGAGAAACCAAGGAATGCACTTCATCAACAACACCATCCGAGTGATGCTTGAATAATTTGAATTTCATCACCAAAAAATCACACTGTATCACCCACAGGCTAATGACACGGTAGATGCCTTCAACAAAATTCTAGAGAACACCCTAAAGAAGATATGTAACATCAATAGGGATGATTGGGATCTCAAGGTACCAACAGTACTATGGGCGTATAGAACCACATGCAAAAATTTGACAGGTCACACACCATTCAAACTGGTCTACGGTCAAGAAGCAATAGTACTGTTAGAATTTCTAATACCTAGTCTACGTGTAATAGCTATCACACAAATAACAGAATGAGGTGCAGTCCAGGAATGACTGGATCAATTACTGTCAATGGAGGAAGACCAAATCTTGGAAGGATTTCATCAAAACGTACAGAAAGTGAGAGATAAAGAGTGGCATGACCACCACATCAAGAGAAAGATGTTCAAGGGAGGAGATCTAGTATTTCTCTACGACAGTAAAATGCTACACCACCCAGAGAAGCTCAGGATGCATTGGCTAGGACCATACGAGGTAAAAACTATCATGGACAGAGGAGTTGTATAGTTGAAAGATATTGTAGGTATATGCCTTAGAGGAATGATCAACGGGAGCCAGCCGAATATATACAAAGATAGTCGACTACCCGCCCCACAGTTAAAAAAAAAAAGAAAAAAAAGGAGGGAAAAAACAACGGCCATATCAGAAAGGGAAACAATCGGGAAAAGGAAAGTCATCAAAAGCACACTAATAGGACAACATGAGGCAGAATTAAATCAAGGAAATGACATATGGGATGTCGCACTAAACACACCAACTGACGATGGGAAAGTAGCCATAAGGGTAGGTACGAAACCATTGTCGATGCATTGAACCCACACTTATGGTGCATTAATCGCACAAGGAAGGAGGCATCCTCAACAAGCTTCATGGCACACCCATACAACACATGAGCATAGAAACAATTAGTCTATTCACAAAAGAAGAATGGAGAAAGAGAAATAGCAGCCCGAACACACAGAGAGAGATCACAGAGCTTATCCGAGCTATTTCAACCAAACAAACGTCTGAAAGACACCAGTATGGCACCACCAAAGCTCACAGAACCAGGCCAGACAGTCAGATAAACTAAGGTTCAAACTAGGTCATGAGGAACATGGGAAGAAAATGAGAAGCAACCACTGGAGATCATTGATATTGATGAAATCCCGTCCCGGAGGATATTCCAGTCGAATCAACACTGATCCAGGAAGAGATCCCTTAGCCCCAAGTGGAAACCATGAAAGAGGATACGCCGACAGCAGTGCAGGAGATTCAAAATCAAGTAGTAGGAACTCATCAGGAAGGACATCCAGAAAACGCCGAAGTAGCCATGGAAATAAATAGAAGCACATAGAACTTGGAAGCAGAGCTCCAACCAAAGGTTCCACAAATATCCATCCCAGACTTTTCTTTTTTGGACGAGCCGATTGGTGAAATGGGTAAAGCTTGGGAAGTATGGATGGTGAAGGAGAAATTGAAAGTTGTTGGAACTTCAAACCAACCAACACAGCCGGAAGACAGGATTCAGATACCGAGCTCGCCTCGAAAGAGACCAACTACAGAGATTGTGCTACCTCGCACACTAGAAGGCAGTTATTGGGTCAAGTCAGGAAGCTCAAGTTTTCTAACCATGACGTAGCGTATGAAAGAAAATGTCCAGAGCTTGCACCATAAGTATTTTCAGAGACAATAGCGGTGAACCCTTTCAGATTAACTATCACTAAGACACACAAGTGGGCAGCCAAACTGGATAGAACCAAAATCATAGGATTGCTGAAGATACCGCACTTTGGCAGAGGCCAATATGCAACGACATGTGTCAAAAAACTGTTAGCAATTACGCATGGACGGGATGTATGGTTGGATAAGACTGTCCCCATAACTATTGAACTCATTATGCAAATTACAGGACTACCCATCCGAGGTATGGATCCCGTGATGATACTGGACGACAATTCCAAGGAAAAAGCATTGGCAAAAGAAATAAAGAAGAAATATGGCACCGACAAGGAAACAAGAGGCATTATAATCAAGTGAATTAATGATGTCGTGACACAAATGGGAGAAAATATCTTAGCATGCAAACTACTATGAAAATGCTTTAAAGATGTAGTACCGACAGGAGTTATCGCAGTTGCAGCCCAGTGCGTAGAAGGCACCTTCATGAGATGGGCACCATATTTGTCAAACTTGTTCCAAATCGACTGTAAAGACATGCAAGAAGCAGGTACAGAGTTTCACTACTCATGGCTTCTTACTCTCCTATCTTTCATGGGATGAAAAGAACCGGACTACGTCATCTTCTATACCACACCACAACTAGGAGGAGCAAGATATCGTGTCCTGAAATCCACACCATTAGGAAAGCATAAGAAGGGAAATGGAATTATATTTGAATCTTACCTACAGAAAATGTAGGAAGCAATCAACCGAGAATGGAGGATAACACTAGAGGTTGTCGCGTGATTCGAGGGCATCACCATTTTTTGGGCTAGACGACAAGCCATGTGGATACAACCAAGACAAGACCCACATAAACAGTGGCTACAGATGCGCTATTGTGTCACCGAGGGAGACATTGACATGATCATCCACGAGTGGCCAGATGAATGGAATATCTCAACCATACCTAGAGAAGTATCGGGACAAACAACAAAAGGAGGGGCTTCGCAGCCAAAAACACAGCCTCCACAAGTCCTAGTACCCAAGAAACCAAGAATGGGCCAAATCAAGTCAACTCAGACAGAGGGTGGCTCAGAGAAACTAGGGACCCAGAAGGGGAGAACAAACACCACTCAGCCAACCAATGAACAACAGAACCTGGCTAAGGGAGCACAGGAAACCACAACGAAACCCATCACACAGGAAACAGGGGGAACTAAGAGACCAACGGTACAAGAAACAGGTGCGCGTAAGAAATCAAAGGCACAATGATCACCACAAAAATACACAATCATAGAGGACGATGGCAAGATGATTGCCAGAATGGTCTAGGATTGTCTCGCAGAGGAATTTGATCATGCAGTGAACCATAGGGATAAACTGTAGAAGGAGTTGGTAGAAATGGGGCAACTCCTGAAGAAATTCGAAGAAGCCCATATTACAAGTAGCAACAAAAGTACAAAGCCATCGAGCGCATGAACCACATAAAAAATGGAGGTAGGAGAACACGACTCAGTTCTTTCGAAACCACATTCCATGGTTTACATAAAGCCGAGCATGCTACAAATGGATGAGATTGTGGGCCATACACCACTCAAGGATTTGGATCAGATCCAGTTGTTCCTAACACGGATGCCAACAAAGGCCTTATACCAATTGAAGGTTAGTGTCGACCATGAGATATAGTCTCGAGCACATAAAAATGTGGTCGAGCTACAACAAGCAACAAAGAAGAAGGAAACACTGGAAATAGTTTGCACGTAGGAAAAATCTGAAATGCAGGAATGAGTTGGAACACAGAGTGGAAGACATTTTTGGGAAACTTCCACCTACTGCACAAGGAAGTGAACTCCCAGTAGTAGAAAAGATCGATCAGATTGTGCAGGAAATTGATCAGTATCAGAAGGAGATCGAGACTCTCTGTGGATAGATTAGACCAACCACCCCATAAGCAGTAAAGGTGTAGAGGAAACAGGAAGAAACAATGCAACTACATGAGCTGGAAAAACAAGTCACCACAATAGCCGACTTGTTGGATAAAGCAACACAACTTTGGACAAAGCTGGAAGAGGACCCACAGGTCCAACAATGGGACAAGGAGGAAGAAAAGATCAATGCAACGATCCAAGAATTCAAGCAGCAACATAAAACCATCCCAATTCCAAAATGGGTCAAGGGGACACAAGAGTTAAAGGAGTTACAGGAAGAACTTCTCACTACGCAAACATGGAAATAGGAGCGTCAGGCTCAAATATAACCGTTGTAGGAATAGATACCAACAATATTGGTTTTAAGGTCCTAACCCGCACATAGGTAGATCAATGTATTCATATGTAATAAAGGTAAACATTAATAAGTCCTTTCAATAAAATAGAATAAGGCAGATGTAAGCAGACCTAATAGAATCTTCCGCTTCTAGAAGGATCTTCCTCTAGATGCTTCTCTTAATAGACATATTTAGTATAAATAAGGGTCGAGGGTATGAAAACCCTAGCTTGGAGATTATTGTAACAGAGCGTTGCTCGATTGGAGGTTGCCCCCTCGAAGAGGCTTGTGAAAATTTCTTTCTGAATTCAAAGTGCTATTTCTATTATTGTTCTTATATCATTTCTATGTTATTGTGGAGATTATGCTGGATATTTTACTGCTATTCTGCCATTTCTAGCATTTTATTTCTGTTCTGCATATTTTATATATCTAGTATCTTGCAAGTGGTATCAGAGCACTTTCCTTGGCATAAATTGTGGGTATTTTTTTTTAGGGTAGAGATGTATTCTGGCGTCTTTAAGCCACAGAGATCTGTCATTACGTGCATAAACCCACGGTTGAGGTATTCATACACGCAGGAAATACAAGTGGTTCTTAAGTGCACATCTGTTGGCCACCCTTGTAACCCTTGTTGGTACCCCTTCGAGTGGTAGCGCATCAAACAACACCTGTGTATGGATCAACCTAGATTTCCTGAAGTCCTCTTTAGATAAACCTATCGGCCACTGCTATAGTGTCACCGAGAACAACACTTGGGAAGATACTCTCTAGTGCCTAGGTAGTTGGGTAGTACGACTAAGGGTACGATCTATCCTCCTTAGTTAGTGCCCTGAGATATTGGGCCGAGTACTACTGTTGGACCTCACACGTATATTAGAGAGCTATAGCACAGGGAAAACCCTTGTCCGTAGAACCCTTGAATACCTAACCCTTGGGGAACATAAACATACACATAAACAAATTAAACCAACAAGATCTATTGCTGCGCATCTGTGTTCGGGTTGCCAAGTAAATACACATTTCTTTCTGGTTAAGAATTTGGGGATTTCATCACTGCAACATTCTTCAGACCAAAGTATAACCCCACAGCTGTATATAAAAGAAAAAAAGTTTGGATTTTTTTTCACCATTATTTGAGACCTATTCCATTAGATTCATCTCTTCTCCCTTATCACATTCATCCATATAATTTTTCTGCAAAAATTTCTGACCCCGCCCGCTTCCTTTTTACTTCACCTATCCTCATGCCCCATACCCATAGCCAAGAATTGGACTCTCGCTTCAACTCCTTGCAATCTAGTTTCCTCGAGACCCAACAAGAAGTGCAACAACTCAGTGCTACTATTGCCTCCTGTGATACATCCATCAATACCACCATAAATGCATCCGTAAATGCAGTCGTGTAGTCCGCAATGATGGAAGTCAAACATGAACTGACCACCCATCTTGAATCTGTCTTTGCATCACCTTGCACCAAACTCAAGATCCCTACTGATGACTCTTTTCCTAATGCACATACAAAGATTGAAGGTGAAACTTCTTCCCATTCCTTTCAACCCCATCACTTTCAACAGGACATACGCCTTCCGCATGTGGATGTAACCAAATTTGATGGCTCGGACCCCACTGGTTAGGTCACCCAAATGAAACATTATTTCTCTCTCACCCAAATGAAAACATTATTTCTCTCATAACATTACCGATGACTCATTAAACTCCAAGATGGTGTCTCCATCTAGATCAAGAATCACCGGCAATGGTGGCAATGGAGAAAAACTTCGGCTTAAGGGTATATTTCTTGGACCCACTCTAGACTGAAGTTTTATGAACTCTTTGACACTAACACCAACCATTTGTGCCGCTTGACAAAAATTGAAGCACCGTGAATGCGAGGAAGATCATAGCCGCATTTGAGTGCCTAGATTTCTTCGAATGTAGGGTTTGACCTGATGCTTTTTTACGAGAGTGTTTTATCAGCGTCCTCAAGGAGGATATTCGGGCTCATGTCTTCATGGTCAATCTACCACTTCAAAGTGGAGGATACTAAAAAGCTAAAGAAGCACAAAAAAAAAAAAAAATTGTTTCCTCTCAAACCGTAGTTTCCTTTCTTTATCCCTCACCCCAAAACCAAGAACCCCACTACTCCCTCCTCGCTTCCATTAAAGATCCAAAATTGATCAGCTGAAATGGTTGAACGCCAACTCAAGGTCTTTGTTATAATTTCAGGATGACAAATATTTCCCAGCTACAAAATGTAAGGAACAAAAGCTTTTTATGGCCATCTCTGAGGATATTCCGGAAGAGGATGTTGACACTCCCCTTGTGCCCGAGTCACCAGAAATCACTGACATAAACCCTCCCTCCGACCCTCCCGAAGTGGAACCGATCATTTCCTTCAATGTTCTCACCGAATTCTCTACCCCCCAAACCCTCAAGCTAATCGGTTACATCAAGCACCAAAAGGTCATCATTCTGTTTGATAGTGGCAACACCCACAATTTTATTCATCGTCGCATTGCCCAAGAAACCCATTGCTACATCCATGCTGTCAACAATTTCCAAATCATGATTGCCAATGGTGGTTCTCTGAAATGTGGTGGGTGCTGTGAAAATGTGTGTCTCCAAATCGGTGAGTACCACCTAAAATCCCATATGTTTTCTATTGACATGGGTGGTTGCGACATTGTGTTGGGTGCAGAATGGCTAAGGACTTTGGGTCCCATTCTCATGGATTTTCAAAATGTAACCATGCAATTCGACCAAGGAGGCCACCAATATAAATTCCAAGGCATCACTGCTAGTTCACCTGAGATCATCAGTTCTCATCGCATGGAAAAACTGCTCAAGAAAGGTCATTCTAGTGTTATTGCCCAACTCCATGCCAGACAAGCCACAGAGACACCCCCAGTGCCCCAAGACCTCCAATCCCTCCTTTCTAAACATCAAACAATATTTTCCACTCCCCAAGGACTCCCTCCTTCCTGCAGTGTTCATGATCATTCCATTCCCCTTGTCCCAGGATGCCTTCCCCCCAATATCTATCCATATCGCCACCCCTTTGCACAAAAAAATGAAATTGAAAAAATGGTCCAGGAACTCCTTACTGTCGGCGTCATCCATCCTAGTATGATCCCTTACTTGTCTCCGGTCATCATGGTACTGAAGAAAGAAGGTTCTTGGAGAATGTGTCCTGACTTCCGTGCTCTCAACAAACTGACCATCAAAGACAAATTTCACATTCCTGTCATTGATGACCTCCTGGATGAATTGAGTGGCACCCAATTCTTTACCAAACTTGATCTTCGCTCGGGCTATCACCAAATACATATGAAAGAGGCCGACATTCCCAAGACTTCCTTTCTCACTCATGAGGGCCACTATGAGTTTTTGGTCATGCCCTTTGGTTTGTGTAACGCCCCCTCCACCTTCTAGAGCCTCATGAACCATGTCTTCCGCCCTTTTCTCCATCATTTTGTCTTAGTTTTCTTTGATGATATCCTCATCTATAGAAAAACCTGGACAGACCATCTTACTCATGTGGATCAAGTTCTCCGCCTAATCTCTCAGCACCAACTTTTCCTGAAATAGTCGAAATGTGCTTTTGGTGCCTCAGAAGTAGAATACTTGGGTCATCTGGTGGGAAAGGATGGCGTCAGGGTGGACCCGAAAAAGATTGAAGCTATGCAAGACTGGCTGCACCCAAAGACTCTCAAAATCTTGCATGGATTTTTGGGCCTCATAGGGTATTATCACAAGTTCGTTAAGAACTATGGAAAGATTGCAACACCTCTCACGGTTCTCCTAAAAAAGAACTCTTTCACTTGGACTCCAGCAGCTGCTCAAGCTTTTCAAACCTTGAAGACGACCATGTGTACCACTCCGGTTCTGGCCCTTCCTAGCTTCACAAAGACCTTTGTGTTGGAATGTGATGCCTCAGGGAAAGGAATCGACACTGTCCTTATGCAAGAGGGTCAACCTTTGGCCTTCACTAGCAAGCAATTATCTGAAAGGAATCTGGGCAAACCCATTTATGAAAAATAAATGTTGGCGATTCTCCATGCTTTTGAGTTGTGGCATCCTTATCTCTTGGGGCAACGCTTCCAAATTAATACCGACCATCAAAGCCTTAAATAATTTCTGGAACAATGCATTTCCTCCCAGGAGCAACAAAAATGGGTGACTAAGCTCTTTGGATATGATTATGAGATCATTTACAAGAAGGGAAAAGACAATTTCGTGGTGGATGCACTGTCCCGGAAATATGAAGACGAAGGATCCCTTTTTTCTCTTTCCTTCATTGTCCTCGATTAGCTCCAAGCTGTGCACCATGAATGGCTTCAAGATCCCAAAAGTTCGCATCTGATCCAACAACTGCAGAAGAAGGCTCCGGCTCCCCCAGGGTACTCCTGGCTCCAGGATGAGCTTCGATATAAAGGCCTCTTGTATTTAAGTAAACAATCCAAGCTCAAATCCATGGTACTTTCTGAGCTTCATGGTACACCCACAGCGGGGCACTCAGGGTTCACCAAAACATATGACCGAGTCAAACGTTCTTTTTTCTGGGATGGTATGAAATAGGACATCCGTAAGTTTGTCACTGAATGTGAGGTGTGTCAACGCAACAAGGGAGAAACAATCAAATCTCCAGGCACCCTCCAACCGCTTCAGATTCCCCCTGCTATTTGGAAGGATATCTCTATGGACTTTATTACAAGCTTACCCAAATCGGGGAATAAATCAGTCATAATGGTGGTGGTGGATCGCCTTTCCAAGTATGCTCATTTTTGCGCTCTTCACCACCCATTTACTGCACCATAGTGGCTCAAATTTTCATGGACTAGATCTTCAAGATTCAGGGCATGCCACACTCTATTGTTTCTGATCGAGACCCAACTTTCACAAGCAATTTTTGGCAAGAAATGTTTAAGCTACAAGGCACACAATTGCATATCAGCTCAACTTATCGTCCCCAGACGGATGGACAAACGAAAGCTGTCAATAAATGTTTGGAAACATATCTGAGGTGCTTTTCCTCTAAAAAACAACACCAGTGGGCTCAATGGTTACCCCTTGCCGAATGGTGGTACAACACTACATACCATATAGCCACTTGCATGACTCCTTTTGAAGCGGTATATGGACAAAATCCACCTTCAGTTCTCTCATACTTACCGGGTACCTCAAAGGTCCAGGTGGTTGACCAAACACTTACAGTCCGAGAGGATATCCTCCGTACCCTTAAAGAGAAATTGGTCATGGCACAGAATAGAATGAAGCAACAAGCAGATCAAGGTCGCTCCGAACGTCAATTTGCAGAAGGGGATCAAGATTTCTGAGACTGCAACCTTATAAGCAAACTTCCCTCAAGGCTGAGCAATGTCAGAAGCTAGCACCCAAATTTTATGGCCCTTAAATAGTTCTCAAGCGTGTGGGACAAGTCACATATCAGTTAGCTCTGCCTAGTCAGTCGAAGCTACATCTTGTTTTGCATGTTTCATGCTTGAAGAAGGTGATTGGAACCAGGTACCAAATTCAAACCAACCTTCCAGAGTTAGTTGAAGAAGGATCCATTTGGCTACAGCCAAAAGTAGTTTTGGACCAGTGTGAGTGTCGCCTGTGTTAGAGAACCATCAAAGAAGTGCTAGTACAATGGAAAGATATGACTCCAGCAGATGCCACTTGGGAACCAGCTACCATTCTGCAGCAGTTTCCACATCTCAAGCATTGAGTACAAGGCTGCTTTTAGGGGGGTGGACATGTTAAGGTCTTAACCCACACATAGGTAGATCAATGTATTCAGATGTAATAAAGGTCAATATTAATAATGCCTTTCAATAAAATAGAATAAGGAAAATGTAAGAAGACCTAATAGAATCTTTCGCTTCTAGAAGGATCTTCCTCTAGATGCTTCTCTTAATAGACATATTTAGTATAAATAAGGGTTGAGGGTATGAAAACCCTATCTTGGAGATTATTGTAATAGAGCACTGCTCGATTGGAGGTTGCCTCCTCAAAGAGGCCTGTGAACATTGCTTTCTGAATTCAAAGTGTTATTTCTATTGTTGTTCTTATATCATTTATGTGTTATTGTGGAGATTATGCTGGATATTTTATTGTTATTCTGCCATTTCTAGCATTTTATTTCTATTCTGCATATTTTATATATCTGGTATCTTGCAACTGGAGCAGGTAGAAGAAGCTAGAAAAAAGTTCGCATGAACTTAGATGGAATGTGCAGGACTAATCAACGAAGAAGTAGGAGCGCAAACAATTGATATTATCAAGGAGAAAACTGTGCAGGCATTGACAAAAGCAGTAGAATTGCAGGAGAAGATCCTGACAATCACCAGGGAGATCGAGGAAGCACA
Organism: Picea sitchensis; assembly: GCA_010110895.2. Taxonomy (NCBI): domain Eukaryota; kingdom Viridiplantae; phylum Streptophyta; class Pinopsida; order Pinales; family Pinaceae; genus Picea; species Picea sitchensis. The sequence continues at coordinate 99,892 of SNQJ01S0029162.1, forward strand.
ACGCAATTAGGTGACTCAGGACGAGTCACATGTCAGTGTTGGGGGCCTATTGGCACCAAGCCGAAGTGGAAAGAAGGGCGATCATGGGAAAGAAAGCATGCAGGAAACTAAAGTGACAACTGGCAAAAGATCAACACGCATGAATGCAAGAAAGCGTGCACAGCGGGAAGCGACAGCTGGAGGAAGAACAACACGCACATGGGAGAAAAACCTAGCATAAGAAGGGTTAGGGTTTTGGTAATATTCTATAAGTGACTGAAGAGCTCGAAATGTATAAATATAGATATGAAAGTATGATATGTGTGTGTGGTTTTTTGGGTAATAGTTTTTGTAGTTGTCATTGTTGAGTTTATGTTAGTTCTTATGAAGATTGCGATTGTTATTGAGTGATTTTTCCGAGTATTGTTGTTGGTGATACGTGAGGGTTTTGAACTATATGAACCAAGTTTTGTAAGTTGTTGAGCAAGAAAGATATGAGGGAAGGTTGATCTGAGGATTAGACCATAGGCTGCAGAGCCTAGTACGATCTAGTTTGACTCACATAGATCTTACCCACTTTTGTGGAGAACTGTAAGAGTGTGGCGCATGGAGATCAAGAACTACTATAATATAAGATCTAAGAGCCAAATATTTGTGGACGTAGCCCAGGAGGGGTGAAACACGGTAACATCTATGCAATATGTTGAATGTGTGCATAGATTTAACTTCTTTCAAGAAATAGATGACTATGATTGATGAATAACCAAACACATTATTAAAATTTGTTTATGTTTTGAGTTATATGCATGCGATTCCTGGGAACAAGTAGATTATAGTAACAGTTCAGAGAGCAAGGCCTTAATCAATAAACCCTTTATATCCTACTCTATCCTAGGCTATAAACATCTGAGTCTTACAGTCAACCATCCTTAGTTATATCGGGTGAGACTACGCAGTACCTTCCAGGTGCTGCATTGCCTTCTGGTTTACCAGGAGGGCCGATAGTTAGAGGCTTTTGTTGGAACCCTGAATGACATGAACCCTGGGTTAATAACTCGGATAACTTGAGAAGGGAGTTGATAAAAACCAACACTCCTCCTTGCTATGTGCTATGTTTCCTCTGGAATGAGAATGTTGATTTACTAATAAAGGTAAATGTTTTGAAACCATAGTGATGATGATTATATTATTGCAGAAAGAGTTGAGAACTGTCTACATTTCATTCATGGAAATCCTTGAGGATAATGTGATGAAGTGCATAAATATAGACTAGGACATTTCGAAGAAGTCTTACGAATTTGAATTAGTGATACACACATTTTAATTGATACTATAACTAATGATGCATGTTGTGTAAGACAATTACCAATAATGGACAACCTCAAGCAAAGGATGACCATGGAAAGGATGCAGTCGAAAGATCATTGATAGGACTGTGAGAATCCCGCTAAAGCACTACTGATGATTTAAAAAAAAAAAAACAGAAAGAGGATGCTAGAAGCCAAGAACAGGTATAAAAATGTTCATGCTTATGTGGCTCAAGGTATGAAAAGATTTGGATGAGAATCCTTTTTGAAATATTTTATTGTCTCATGTTATGCACAAAATTTTGAAAGGATAGTTGTATGCCATGGATACCCAAGTAGGGTATGATTCGGTAAGGAAAGCTTGAATGTTGGAGGTGTGAACCTCTTGCAGTGAACACTGATTATATGATGCAGTAGCATCTGAACCAAATGATCTTTGTTGACTAAAAAGGTAAAAAAAAATTACTAAGAGATCATAGAAATCCCTTCGATCAACTACAAATCGAGATCGTGAGGATCACAACAGAAAACCTTGATCGAATCAGGTTAATCAAGACCCTGACAGAGGAAATGAACACGAGTCTTCATTGGAAGGAAACCGATCTCAATCGTTAGATCGATTTCAACATCCACTGGAGTTATCAGATCAAAGACCAGTCATTCGATAATATCAACAACCCATATACATTGCGAAGATCGAATTGGCACATGGGTTAACGACGGAGGTTGTGCCCATAATTTAAATTAAATGTAGCTTTGTTTTGAGTTTGGGGTTCGATCAAATATCGAATGACTCGTATCCATTGCGGAGATCGGGAGGAAAATTAAACAACGAGTTAGTTGATATTCCACAATCCCTTGCAGCTGATGGATCTGGGGGAGGATAGATCTTCACCATCGATTTGCAGGCAAGAGGTGTAGCGAGGATCATAACGCTTGGACACGGGAGCTGAAAGGATAGCACCGAAATGAATAGAGATGAGGTCACAACTCTCGATCGTGTGGAGAGAAAGAAGAGTCCATCTGGGCTAGTCAAGAAAGGTAGAGTTTAGCACTCTACATTAGACTGTGGTCGTGGGGACTGGTTCTATGGGAATAAAGGTGTTTCTAGTTATCACATTGCATGGAATTTCTTCAAGGAAATGCATGTTTGCATAAAGGATAGACAACAGATTTCCCATTGAGGGAGGAGGACCTTCCAATGTTTTACTTACATTATGTAAGCACTAAAGGAAAACAAGTTTGGGTGGCCATGAGTGTTGGCACCCTGGTTATTAATAGAAGAAGAATGCTTAAAGGCATTCATGTGAAACTTTTGAGTTCATGTGTACTGCTTTGCGATCGTGATCAGCCTATAGCACGCAGTATGGCCATTATTTAAGAATGAAAGAAAATGAATAAACCATATGAGGAAAAGGTTGGTTAAATTCCAAGACACCGTGGCCAAGAACTGGTCATAAAGTGTGACGAACTTGAAAACAATGCAAGAGTGCATTGGGTATGAATGTGGCCATGAATATTGGCACATTTGTTAAAATCATTTGAAATGTTGAATTACGTTTTGAAAGGTTTGGTATGTGGAAATGAAGCATAGGCAAGGAATGGGATTCCCTTTTCATGTTTATATAGATGTGATGAACTGTTAGTAGGCATGCTTTTGAATATAGATATATATACATGGATGCATGAGAGACTAACAGTTTGTTTGGCTGTGTAAAGAATGGATTGCAGGGAGGAAATGGGTCTTGGATATGGAAGTATTGTAAGCCCATAAGGAAGACCAATTTCCTATTGATCCAAACTGCAAGGAATGGTATTTACTTTTTGAGAAAGTGAATTTGATTGTTAGTATGCACAATTCTGAAATTGTTTGTGATGACGTTGTAAAGGTGCAATAAAAAAGTATGTGCATGGAAAAGCTAATGATTTTTTTGGCTGATTGAAGTTGAAAGTGAAGGAAGCAATGGGGTCGTGGATATGGAAGCATTGTAATCCCATAAGGAAGACGAATTTCCTATTGAGCCAAACCACTATGGGAAGGAAAGTCCCATAATTATGAATATTTTTCCTGTGCGGAACAAATATGAAAATAAAATGTGGAATTGGAAATCTGTAGGTGACAGATTTACAAGGAAATTCTAAATTTAAAATTTATGATGATGTCTCATGAATTTATGTATAACTATGATACAGGTGAAAGGAAAAGATCTACAAAGAGTGCAGAGATGAGAAACGGAGCTCTCAGGTTCGAGGAAGAACTATGAAAATGAGTACATTCTAATCGCAAGAAATAAAGACTGAGTCGTGAGAAGGAGAGTAACCTTCATACCTATCTATTTATGTTCCAGGAGAAGGAGAGTAACCTTTGTCCCTAACTTTCATTGAGCGGGAAGGTTGTCAAGCTGAAAAGCATGAAAAATTTCTACTATTGAGCCATGAGAACCCTGTGGTAAGCCATCATCACCTAGAATATGTTGTGTTGAAGTAACACAAGTCAGAGGGATGCCTCGGTAGAGAAAGTCTGAGGGACGCCTCGACTATAAGACTCGATAAAGTCTCTGGAATTTTTCCTGTGCGAGAAAACCTTGGCAAGGCAAGATGGATCACCTAAGGAATTGTATAACAGAGAAGGGGATGCCTGAGACTGGGTCTGGAGGGTGAGTGACCGCAAGGAAGAGGAGACCTTGATGGTTATTTAAACTATTGATTGGGATCATGCACATGATGGGTAGTTCTTCCTATGCAAGAAAACCTTGGCAAAGAAAGATGGGTGACCCGAGGGATTGTATAGCAGAGAAGGGGATGCCTGAGCCTAGGCCTAGAGGGTGAGTGACTACAAGGAAGATGAGACCTTGATAGTTCTTGTAAACTATTGATTGGGATCATTCACCCAATGGGTACATCAAGAAAAAACAATGAGACTTGATAACAAAACAACCATGTGGATACAAATCCATGAACTACGCAGATAATTATGGTGTTAAGATTATGAAATTTTCCTAGAAATTTTTATGCAATGTTTTCGCATAAAACTATTATTAACGTGCTTGTTGTCCAAGAATTATTGAAAGCAGGTGACCAAGATTAAGGGTCTAAAAAAGGACCTAACCGGGAAAGAAGGATCAAGATTTCTAAAACAGATGAATGAGAAAGGCATGACAGGTGTTTTTGAGAAAGAATATTGAGGACGGTGTTCCTTTAAGGGAGAGGGAATTGTAACACCCTTGTTTTCCCCAGCTTGTAATTAATCATAAAATAGGATTACCATGCTAAGGCATGTGGACAATGTAAATGTATTATGGTTAAACTGCCCATAACTGACTATTGGGGGTGAAGCCTTGAAGTATGAGCCATGATATCTCTAGAGGAAATAAATCAATTAATGACGAGAGGACCAGTGGTTGAATTATCAACCACCCCCATTGATGGAAGCATGGTGTAGTTACAGGATGTCAGCCCGAAGTACCACAGAGACCTGCATACCCGAGCTTCCTTCTGACCGAAGGAATAAGATAGGTTAGAAACCTTCCAAAGGAGAGAAGGTAAGATACATACAGACACACAATAAGAGAAGAGAAATTAGACAAGAGCGCAAGCTCGAAAAGGGGATGCGGGAACCAAAAGGAAGTGCATAGAACATGACCTAAAGGACCGAATGCGAGCTTGATGCTGGGAGCGCATCTGATAAACCTCGCAGGGTTGTTGTGACAGAGAGAGTTTTCTATGAGATATGGTGTAAATTCCCTAGTGATATCATGGCTTGGCATGGGGGTGGCCAGAGTGCTAAGAATTAATGCCTCTGAGCCTATGGTTGGGTGGAAAGGCACACACCCATAGTCAGTTAGTTGGATGCAACTTGCAATAGATAAGTATTCTCATACCCTGTGAAATTGAGTTGTAATTGTGTAATAAAATTAGATATACTGTGAATGACCCAGGGATGGATATGTTTGCTTAATGATTTATATTGTATCTCTTTTTGTGTCTACTTGATGGTGTAATTAGGAAAATAAGAAGTTATATGAATTGGACATGTTTTGTATTCGTAAATTCTTACGCCCTGTGGTGGCTTAAACTAGATCCACGAATGGTGAGTTAATTAATCTTGGGCACAGTTTCATGTACACATGTTGACACTCCTAGTTGTTCGGATTCCCTTGAAGGAGGGAGTCTGTTAAAGCTCATGAGAGATAGTGCACATATGTACAAGCTCTCTGCGAGGCAGGCAGAGATTGAGAACCACTTAAGTTCTAGAGTTGAGAATGAGCAGAAGGGCTGCGCGAAAGGATTCTTCCAAGATTTAAGTTCAAGAGAAATAGCACAAATCTCTTAGGCCTTTCAAAGATAACAAAGCCCAGGAAGAACAATGAGGTTGAAGTATCGAAATAGGGGGGGTTTCCCTTGTTTGGAAGACGAACTGACGAAATCTGTTCAGAAGAAGCCATAGTCTGTTGTGACTGTTTGGTACGGGAAAGAGCGTGGGAGTTAACCCTGGATTCATTTGGAATTCACGAGTTTGACGATATGAGAGAGTTCGTCATAAGGGAGGTAAAATCCCTGAAGTTCCGAAGTCCCAAAGTTAAACCTAAGCCTTAGATCTGAGGATGCCCGAGAATTGTCCTGATCTCCAGATCTAGGAGGTAGATGATAGCCAAGTTACCATAACTACCCATGAATTAAGAATATTATAGCGTACATGATAGTTGACGACCACAATCAACCTACATTGTTGATCTCATCGGGAATGCAAGGTCAATGACTAGGATTAGACTAGAGTTGAGTGAGCACTCCCCTAATGGTGGAGGTTGAACCCCAAAATCACTGCGAACTGTTGATCTATGAATGGATATCTAGGGTGGGAAATTATTGCGGAGAGCGAAAGTGAAAGTAGAGGACACGCTAGTTCGCAAACCTCAATTCACCAACTTCGTTGATCTCATCGGGCAAGAAGATCAATGATTCTGGCTATACCAAGTTGGGTGAGCAGTTTCCAGATTGTGGTTGAACTCTTTGATAAAGAGAAAGCATGTTGGGGCCCCGCAATTTCTGTGAACCATCAATCATCATTGACCTTCGACCTAAGTTTGACGAGATCCATGAAATGAAAGGAGTGCATGGGAAGGAAAAATATTCAAGGGGATCAAGCTCAGAGGAGATATCACTTCCAAGCATGTAGACAAAGTCTAAGAGACTGACCCATAGGAAGAGAAAAGGTCGAGGCCTTTGAACACTTAGAAAATATTCTAAGTAAGAAGAGATCAGAAGCTAAGGACGAGGAGAAACAATGGCCATTGGATCACAGTGCATAGGAGCAATAGATGTTTGATCAGAGCAATGTGCACAAGCCTTAGTGATTTTCACACGTAGGAGAGTGGAATTACCAAAGTCCTGAAGTACTAAAGAAGTTTGGGACCGTCCATCATCAAGGAGAATGAAGTACATCTCAAGCATCAGGTCCAGAGGACAAGTGGCATAAACCTGTAGACTCTAGGTAAAGACCTGAATCAAATGTCAAACATCATATCATCCGAAGCAAATGTCAGTCGTTGGATCTAGAGGACAGGTGGTGTAAGTCTGTGTACTTTGGGTAAAGACCCAAAGTAGATCTTGTCCGTCAGTCTATAGGAGATATGTGTTGATAGATCGGACACTTCGAGGAAAACTAATTTGGAGGTTTCTAGGTTAGGAGTGACACATTCGTTACAGAGGGACATGTGGCAAAAATCAATGAAGTTCGGGAGAAATCACTATGGGAGAAATGAGTGCATAGGAGTTTGAAACTCCTGAATCCCAAAGAGCCGAAGAGCCGAAGAGAATCTAGACCATTAGATTCATAGGGTATGTGGAGAAAGATCGTGAACTTCGGGTGAAAGTACTCCAGGATAAATTGAAGGATTAAAGTTTGAAATCAACGAACCTCAAATAGCCAAAGTAGATTCGTCAATATGCGAGAGAACACATGTCATTAGATTGTGAACTCTAGATAAAATGCTCTACGAGAAGCGGAGCATGGGGAAATTGAGATTTTAAATTGCTGAAGGCCAAAGTCTCGAAGCGGACGACAACCATTGATTTTAAAATGGACCTATGATGCCAGATCTAGAACTCTGGGTACAAAGCACTATGGAGGAAAGTAGAGGGTGAAAGCACTGAAGTCCTGAAGGAGATTTTGATCATTGATCGAGGAGGAGGTCGAAGGACCATTTATCTGGTCTTGGTTGAAAAGTGTCGAAGTCCCGAAGAGGACCACGGTCATCTATTTGGAGAGGGTAGGTGTCAGAAGATACAACACTCCAGAAGGATTCACTCCGAATATTTGTGTTTGTGGAGAGCGAATATAGACCATTGATCTGAGTAAATGTGTAGCGTTCGATATACAACTACGGGTATAGAGCACTCTGGGAGAAAGGGGTGCATGAAGGAGCAAGAAATCTCGAAGGCTGGAGAGCTGGAGCTCATCAGAACCGTCCATTTTTTAGGACATATGTTAGCAGATCTTCCACTCCGTAAGATAGCTACTGATGGAGGAAGCGAAAGTTGAGAGTTGAAACTACCGAAACCCGAATCATGAAATAAATCATAGCTATTGATTTAGAAAGGTTAGATCTAATCCATATATTTAGAAAGGATAGATCTGATTCATTAGTTTAGAAGCACCATCAAGGTCATAAGATTGACGATCCCGTCGCATTTCAGGGACTGAAGGTGCATGAACTTTAAAAAATTGAGGGTGGGCCACAATCCAGACCACGGTTTTTGGAGAAAGGACAAGTGGAGGCTCAAGGTGAATTGCAGGGACAAAATTATTTTTGTTTCAAACCACCCTTGGTCGTGCCCGCAATCGCATGATTACGAAAGGCCATCACCCAAGGTCATATCAAGGAAGGGGATTATCAGAAAAGGGGATAATGCCCAAACTCGGATAATTCGCAAGCGAAAAAAGGGGAAGGTCGCGAGTGCCATTAGACCTGCACCCAGAAGTTGAAAGAGTCTGTGTTTAAATAAAGAATGAGACCATCAAGGTCTTAGAGAGTCATTTGGCTCCAGAATCGAAGATCCTTGACTGGGAGGTCGGACTGGTTCCCCAACTTTCCAAATTAGAAACCATGGATGGAGAATCTGTCCTTTAAGAAAAGAATTTTTTTTTATGCCCCATCGTTGGTGTGTTACATTTGTCATTTTGGACATTTAATTCAAACTTTGGAAAATTATTTTTTTTATTATAAAGTTTTAAAAATGAGATACTATTCGTAGGAATTTTGGATTGGTAATGGCATTTCACGTTGCTTGATCTTACTATTCACTCTAAAACAATCATAGATATCACTCTTCACACACAAATTATGTTTTCTCCTTCCAATTAAAACCCCTCTAGCTTGGCATGTACTCCTTCAGCTCTCAAGCTCATAAGTTTCTTCTTTTGGTTACATGAAATAATGGCCATGGGAGAGCATAAATATTCCTTGTAGCATGCGGGAGAGTGTAATGATGGTAATAGATATTTCCAAGAAAGTTTGCAAGTTATATACTTTTCTCATGCATGAATAATGTGTGCCTCAATGATGTGAGAGATTTACTTGGTACACATATGTCATCCCCAAGATAGGCTATGAGACCACATGCCTGGTAAATATTGTTTTTGGGCTCTGCTTCTCACTTAACGTTCCCCACAACACTGAAAAAATAATTAGAACAAAAAATATACCATGATTCCTCTTAGTGAAGCCCTTGTTGGCAACTTACCCAAGCTCTAGTCAACCATGAACCTCTTCCTTTCAACCAAAAGGTTATGATATCCTTTCTTAATGGTATAGTCCCTCACAAATCCATCCCCTCCAGTGCTCCAGTATAGACATGAAGAGTTTGGGATACTAATTGCTCTTTGAGAATACCTGGAACTAGTAGACATTGGTTCATTTGTATCCAACAATCAGTTCAAAGAAGTGAATAATTGACCTGTAAATGAGAGACTTATAATCCAATCATTTCACCAACATGAATCTCCACAACAAATAAGTTATGTTCTCTAATCTTTGTGCAATTATGAGATGGATTCAAGCTTCTATGTTGCTAATTATCAACATGGATAACATAATGCTTTTGTTCTAGATTAATTTCAAGCCTAGATAATTTTCTTGCAAAGACAATTAGAAGGATAGATCATTATTTGAATGAGAGCACTCCAAATCTATTTGTATAAATTCTCTGTCATGCTCTCTAATCATGCTATCTGAGTTACAATTCTATTAATTTCATTCTAAACCATTATAATTATGCCTATTCACATAACCAATGATTACATACTTTGTTTCGTATTTAAATGTTCTTACCTAACATTCATTCAACAATTATCTCTATCTAAATACAAGAAAACAACAATTCATTTCTCAATATTCCCAAACCTTATTGAGACATATGAGTTCAGTCTCAATGTACACTATTGTAGGTGACAATCAATGCCAACTCTAATTGTGCTTTCACACAACATTCAAATAGAAGAAATGAATGCCAAACCAATGCTCCCCATGATTGGAACATATGTTGTATCTAGCTCATAGTGTATGAGTTGAAAGGGGAATCATTAGGATAGGTTTCATAACCAGGAGTCACAAGCTTGGAAAGTGCTTTATGTATGGGCCTTTTGGTGTAATTGGCTTGGCCAATCAAACAGTTACATAATAATTACCACAACTATCATACCAACAATGTAATCAAGGTGACATCAAGCCACACATGGCAAGACAATGTTTGATTTATTTAATGATAGGAGTCAAAAATTTTTTTGAGAGAGAATGCTAATACATTTATTTTTTATGCCATAAAAAAACATATGGCTAATAACTTTGGTAATGCATATTTACATGGTGTGGAAGTGTTGGGCCAAAAATAAATGTGAATGCTTGTAGTTATCAAGAAATTAATTAATATCAACTAAATAACAAGAAACATTCACATCCATATTGTAGAGTATTCAATCACAATCCAAGACATAAAAATTTACCCTGGAAATCCAAACACAAAAACCAACATTTAATGGGATTTTTTGTTCTTGCTCAAGAATTTACAAAGGGTGAGTTATGCACTCTCAATAGATATTTTGGGGCATTCTTATTCATTGACAATGTCTTGCAAATTTCTATCACTTAGAGGCTACCTTCACTCATGCATGGGTGTGCTTAATTTATACTCTTCGTTCAATCTCCAAGCAAGTTTCTTCTCCAAAGTTCTCATACTTTTGTTGGTGCCCTTCTCTTTCCAAGCTACATTTTCTTTTCCATATCTTCTCTTATATACTTTGTCTTTATAAACATTCTCTTAATAAATTTTCCTTGGAAGGCTAACCATCAAGATGATTTGTTTCATCTTCCGTGGATTTGTCATTTCAGACATTTAATTCAAAATTTGGAAAATCAGTTTTTTTATTATAAAATTTAAAAAATGAGAGACTATTCAGAGGAATTTTAGATCAATAATGTCATTTCATGTTTCTTGATCTCACTATGCACTCTACAACAATCATGGATACTTCTCTTAAAACACAATGTGTGTTTTCTCCTTCCAACCACAACCCCTTTAGCTTTCCATAGACTCCTTCATCTCTTAAGATCACAAGTTTATTATTTTGGTTACAAGAAATAATAGTCATCGGAGAACGTAGATATTCCTTGTAGCATGAGGGAGAGTGTAATGATGGTAATACATCTTTCCAAGAAATTTTTCAAGTTATATACTTTTCTCATGCATGAATAATGTGTGCCTCAATGATGTGAGATATTTATTTGGTACACATAAATCAAAGTTAGGTGGGAAATATTTTTAATGAAGGATGGGCGATAGATAGTACTTCTACAAGGACACATGGCAATGTTATTTTAATGGTTCTCTTCCTAAATAACCCCTTTCCTCTTTTATCATCGTAGACTCATAGCCCCCTTGTTGTTTCTTAAGCAACTTTCTTTGTAGTTATATACTATTCATTATGTTTCCGTTTTACAACATTTAAACATAACACCCCAACCAAGCCCACCACTTGGAATTATGACCATTCACTAGTTGAGGCTTTACATGTTGGACACACCTACCACACTTAGAGGGGGGGATGAATGAGTGTGGGATCTTTTTCCCAAAACTCCCCTTTTACAAAAAACTTATTAGTTAGCATTCGACATTTACTCATTACTCATTGTTGTCATTAATAATCAGTTAGATGTGAGTACATATCAGCAATATATCATCAACAAATCATCTGCACAAGGAACACAAGGAACACAAGATGTATGTACAATTTTTCTTTTTATTATGGATTTCAATCCGGGGGTTTTTCAGAAACAACTGAATAGAGTACAACTCTACAAGAGCACCATCTCTATATGCAAGACTCAACTTACATTCTCAGCACCAACTGAGATGAGGCAACAACCTATAATCAACCTGTACCATAAACAAGTGCATCCAACCCCGTACCAAGTATATACCAATCATGTGTCAACTACTCATCAATAATGACTCATCAATATGTACCAACATCATCAACTATACACCTCATGTATGTGCCAACTCATCAACTGCTTGTCTCAACCATAACTAGTTTTGGATTAGTCAACAACCCTAACTTGAAATAATCATAACTTTGTACCTGTAATGAATAAATATCTGAAACTGATACAAAATTTTCTTCAGTTTGTTTTATGCAATTCCTCCAAGTGGCACTACTTGTAACCTCTCAAAAAAGGAGGTATAGCAAAAATGACATACCTTGTTGAATTCTGGATTTTTCTAGAGAGCGACCTTGTAGAGTGTGCCCTGCATGAAATATCTGTTGAATCGATCTGAAACTGTTACAGAGCATAGTATAGAATTTAATATAACCAACATAATTGGTCTCATATAATTTGGATCTGTTATGAAGAAGTTATGACACGTTTACCTGCAACACCTGTTTTAGACTAGTTTCAGGACTAGCCACAAACCCTATTTTCCATGGAGTGTATCTCCAAAAATACAATGACCCACAAGATGAATTTTTTACCACATATACTTGGATATGTTTCCTCAATGGCATATCAGTCCCACAGTATGAATCATTATATAAAAAATTTATTGCGAAAATGGTGAGATGACCTGTAAATAACATACCTTAGAAAGCATCATGAAAAGAATTTATCCTTCCTTCAATTCCGACCCTCTTTTCTTCACCTTCCTTCTGAAATTTGGCTTATATATCCTTGGTTACCTTAGTCACCTATAGATATTAAATATTCTCAAGTGTTCCAAACCAAAAATTCTCAAGAAGCTCTCCGTCAATACTCCAAAAGATATTCTCACAAGAAGTTCTCCATTGATCCACAAAAAGGATGATCTACAAGAGACCATTGTTATCTTATTTATACTTTCATCCTCTAGGTCACTTAACTCATTTTTAGTTCACTTAACCCATTTCTAGGTCACTTAACCTATTTTCCTTATTTTAGGGTTAACCACTTTCCATTCCTTATTTTAGGGTTAACCACTTTCCATAAATAGAAAGTTCTCCAACACTTTATCATTTAAATATTCTTCTTGATTTTGTCACCTTACTTTATCATTTCTGATTTTGTCACTTTGGATTATTTAAATAATCCAATCTTTGAATTTGTCACTTTAATTTATCATTTAAATAATATTAACCCATTTCTAGGTCAATTTAACTTATTTTCCTTTATTTTCCTTAGGGCTAACCACTTTCCATAAATATTCCCTTCTCGATTTTGCCTCACCCTATTTTATCATTTCTTTGATTTTGTTTCACTTTCCTTTATTATTTAAATAACCCACCATGACTTTGTCTTCACCTTACTTTATCATTTAAATAATGATTTCTCTTGGGTCACTTTGACTTCTTTGACCTTGGGGGCTTCATGCCTTCATGTAGTCCTTCATCTTCGTAAGGCCATAATCCTCAAACCATGAGGAGTTATGTGACATTCCACATACCACTAGAAATGCATGATGCCACTATCCATCTAGATATTTTCACCAACAATTTCCTTTGATATTCATCTCATATTCCACATACAAGCATGAATCCTCCAACCATTCTTCTAGTATAACTCAATCCCAGTAAGCTTCCCCGTGGGGCTTTCACCATAAGTACCACTTGAGTTCATCCATTGCGGCACCTTATCAATCATGATAAGACACAATGAGAGCATGGTCCCTCCAATCATTCTTCTAGGATAATTCAATCAGCAAAGCTGCCTTTCCCATGAGGGTTTTCACCATAAGGGGACCACTTTGAGTCTATACATTTGTGCACCTAATAAATCATGATAAGACAATAATGAGTTATCTATACATTTTTCCAACAATGCACTCATACCAATGAAGCCACATCGACCATGTATCATCGACAACTCATTGATCCATTTTCATCATATCAATGACAACTCATTGATCCATTCATCATATCAATGACAACTCATTGATCCATCTTTCACTCATATCAATGACAACTCATTGATCCATCTTCATCTATGCATTCTCATCAAGGAAAACACATATTATATTACATCAATCATCAATCAATCAATCCTTTGACATAAATCAACCACTTGACATTAATCAATGACATCAATCAATCAAACCATTGGCATCAATGACAACATGATCCAACACATCAGCTCCTAAGCTAGGAATATTTACAAAACATATTAAAATTTTACATTACATGGTTATTACAACTTAGCCCTCTTGGATTGACACCCATTGAATAAACCACCTTATTACAAAATATATGATTTAGTCTATTATAGTATGAGGGATAAAACTAGGGTATTGCAATGGATGTTGAGTTAGTGTGGATTATGACAGTGCACATTATGTGTAATGGAGAAGTTGGATGTCAATGTTACTACTAATTCATATAGTTATGTGTTTGTGTTCATGTGATAAGGTGGTGAGTAGTTAAGGAGTTAGTATTGGTTGTGTGACCAAAGGATTATGAATTGGTGCTTGATAGTTCTTTAAATAATCTAGCTCAAAGATAGAGTTGATTAGAGACTCTAGATCAAAGGTGGTCAACTAACTCAAAGGCGGGATTGACTAGATAGTCTAGATCAAAGGTGGGGTTGACTCTATCTAACGTAATATGAATTATATTAGACAAATAAAATGTTCCCATAATAATACTAATTAATAATAATAATAATAATAATAATAATAATAATAATAATACACACACACAATAATAATAATAATAATAATAATAATAATAATAATAATAATAATAATAATAATAATAATACACACACTAATAATAATAATAATAATAATAATAATAATAATAATAATAATAATATATTTTTAAGGTCACTTTACTCAAGCCAAAAACTAAATTGGTGCATGAGACCCCTTGTTTATGGGACAAGAACCCTCCTCTACCAACCATTTGATTGGTAAAGTTTATGGATGTGTACATACCCTACCCCTCTCGATTTTGAACTTAAGACCTCTTAGGAGGAAACATGTTCTTAACCTAGGGCCCACAAAGCTATATATTGTTTTGTTGGTTTGAATTTTTTAAATATCATTATTATTTAAAGATTGAATTCATTCTTATGATAATGAATAATGTTGTTAATGGAAAATGACACTTATTAAATGTTACAAACATGTGTTTCCTTATTAGATGTCACATGTTCAAATTTGGACGAGGGTAGAGTCTATACACGAGGAGTCTCACATGCCAATTTCACATATGGCTAGTTTGTGACCTTAAATTGTGATTTCACAAGACAACTTGAGTGGACCTACTGGTTAAGAACATGTGTTTTCTCCTTGAAAATCACAAGTTTGAACTTTAACTTTCATCCTTATGATTATGAATAATGTTAAGTTAATATAAATGATACTTATTAAATGTTACAAACATGTGTTTCCTTCTTAAATGTCACATATTCAAATTTGGGGGAGGGTAGAATATGTCAACCTCCATAAACCAAGCATTCAAATCAATGAATGCAGGGGTTCGTTTGTCATACACACAAGGGGAGTCTCACACATCAATTTGACATATGACCAGTTTGTGACCTTAAATTAAATTACTATAGTACAACTTAAGTGGACCAAAGGTTAAGAACATGTGTTTTCTCCTTAAAAATCACAAGTTCAAATTGTAACTTTCATATACAAATTGATTTTGTTCACTTCACGTTTTAGATAGAAAGTCAATTTTGGATGTACTTAATGACCATAATTGAGACCTTACTAAGTGACACTTAAACGTAACCATTTTTTTTGTGTGGATAATTGGAATGGATGAAACAAAATGTCAAAGTTATATTTAATTTTTTTTTTAATATCTCAATTAATTTTAAAATGTTAAAATCTTAGGAGAAAACTTATTTGTACATGTCCAAACAACTGGAAAATTTTTAATAATCTTGGGAGAACTTTGATTTAGTAAGAATTGGAATATGTGTATATATAAATCATGTTATATTTATACATATCTCAGTAATTTGACTATGTTGAGATATATACTATTCATCTTAAGATGAACAATATATGTTACTCCACATACATCTCAATAATTGAAATATGTGTTAGTATCCAAATAATTAATTTGCACATATTCCAACAATTGGAATAGTTGTAGTCTAAACGTATAATGAATTTGATCTTTTTCAGCCTCTAAAAATAAAGGGAAGGGAAATTGACATTTTTTGTTTGAAATCCAGGAAGAATCATTTTGGATTTATAGAAAATGGTATTCGAGGGAACTGAATCCATTTTTGCATTAAAAGAAACTATTTTAACAATACAAATTTGCATTTTCAACAAAAAATTTATGATCACATTCTGGTGATGGTGAACTGAAAAAAATCAAAATTAGCCTTCTTCTAGTGATTCCACTTGTATTTATTATGTGTATTCTTCCCCAACCACAATTTTACCCATTGAATGATAGCTCTTTGTATTATATAAATACATCAAAATACACCTCTAGCCTAAACAAAAATATACTAAAATTTGCAGGCGTGTTATCTTATGAAAGAGCTTTGATACCACTTGTACTGTTCCTTAACCCTTAAACTTGAAACAAAAACATGGCCTATAGAGATAATAAGTGCAGAAAAATAGAAAGAAATGTTCACTTGCCTCTTAAGGTGGGACACAATTTCACTCAACAAATCTCCAAATACAACAATAATCGACAAAACATTACATAGCCTCCTAACTCTTTAAATAGATACTCAAATAGAAAAACCCTAACTACTTGTGGTTCATGATCAACGAGTACCAACTACCTAGTAGATTGTATTTAATAAACATGACTCTTTTACATTAAATACCTATCCACTACTATCTAATGGGCCTTATTCAAAGAAGATGGTCACATACAATAATTAACTAACTTCTGGTAACCCAAAATAGGGATGGTAGGGTAGGACCCTAATAGTTTCGTTTGTTGAATTTTTTAGATATGATTAGTATTTAAATCTTGAATTCATTCTTATGATTGTGAATACTGCTATGTTAATGAAATATTGTACTTATTAAATGTTACAAACGTTGTCTTTTTATAGGTCAAATGTTTGAATTTGGAGGAGGGTCTCACACATATATTTGACATATGGCCAGTTTGTAACCTTAAATTATATTAGTATAGTACAACTTAAGTGGACCTAATGGTTAAGAAAGTGTGTTTCCTACTTGAATTTGTATGTGTTTCATATACACATTGATTTTGTTAACTTCACTTTTTATATAGCAAGTCCATTTTGGATATACTTAACGACCGTAACTAAGAGCTTGATAAGTGACACTTAAAATGAACCATTTTTTAATGTGGATAATTGGATTGGATGAAACAAAATGTCAAAGTTGTTTTTTTTTCAATATATTAGTTGATTTTAAAATGTTAAAATCATTGCCCCCAAGGGTGTAGATCAGTTGGTGATAGAGTGTATTGTTAATTCACTCCTTGCAACATCATTGGTTGAAACCTCACCTAGCTTGTGTGTTGTGCTTTAGGGGTGTGCAGTGTGCCTAGAGGTTATAGTCATAGTAGTCAGAATCGATCTCGTGTCACACGAGTACAAGCTTGCCCTAGTTGTCGATTCCACTAGAAAAAACAATGTTAAACTCCTTGGGAGAAAAGTTCTTTATACATATTCCAACAAATAGAATAATTTAAACAATTTTGTGAGAACTTTGATTTAGTAATAATTGGAATGTGTGTGTGTGCATGTGCTTGCACTATATGTACACATATCTCAATAATTTGAATATGTTGAGATATACATTATTCATCTTAATATTGACAATATATGATATGTCCACATACATTTCAACAATTAGAATATGTGTTAATATCCAAATAATTTCTCCACATATATATTAGTTGATTTTAAAATGTTAAAATCCTTTCCCCCAAGGGTGTAGATCAGTTGGTGATATAGTGTATTGTTAAGGAACTCCTTGTGACATCATTGTTTCAAACCTCGCATAGCTTGTGTGTTGTGCTACGGGGGTGTGCGGTGCACCTAGAGGTTATAGTGGTAGCAGTAGGAATTGATCCCATGTCACGCAAGTACAAGCTTTCCCTAGTTGTCGATTCCACAAGAAACAAAAATGTTAAACTCCTTGGGAGCAAATTTATTTATACATATTCCAACAAATAGAATAATTTAAACAATTTTGTGAGAACTTTGATTTCGTAATAATTGGAATGTGTGTGTGCGCACACACGTGCACTATATTTACACATATCTCAATAATTTGAATATGTTGAGATATACATTATTCATCTTAAGATTGACAGTATATGATATATCCACATACATCTCAACAATTAGAATATGTGTTAGTATCCAAATAATTTCTCCACATATATCAAAACAATTGGAATAGTTGTAGTCCAAACATTCTATAAATTTAATCTTTTTTGGGCAGTCAAAATAAAGGGAAGAGAAACCAACATAGTTTGTCTAAAATCTAATAAGAATACTTTTGGATTGATAGAATCGTAGATATAAATCATCAACATTGAAAAACCATGTTACAATATGGATATTCAGGGATACTCGAGCATTTTTCAATTAACAACAATTATTTCAATAATCCAAAATTACAATTTTAATAAAAAAATTATGACTAGAATCTAAAGATGACAAGTCAGAAAAATTCAAAATTGTAAGATGTCTAACCTTCTTCTACACTATAATATATACTGTAATTGTAACATGTGTTGGATTGTTCATCTTAATGCATAATCCCACAACTTGGAATTATGACCATTCATTAATTGAGGCTTTAGATTGGGCTCTAAGCTAGGAATATTTACAAAACATATTAACATTTTACATTACAAAGTCATTACAATTTAGCCCTCTTGGATTGACACCCATTGGATAAACCACCTCATTACACAAAATATGATTTATTCTATTATAATACAATGGTTAAACCTAGGGTATTGCAATGGATGTTGAGTTAGTGTGGATTATGACAGTGCACATTATGTGTAATGGAGAAGTTGGATGGCCTTGTTACTACCAATTCATATAGTTATGTGTTGTGTTCATGTGATAAGGTGGTGATTGGTTGGAGAGTTAGTAGTGGTTGTGTTCCCAAAGGATTAGGATTTGGTGTTTGATAGTTCTTTAAATAATCCTGCTCAAATATGGGGTTGATTAAAGACTCTAGATCAAAGGTGGTCAACAAACTCAAAGGTGGGGTTGACTAGATAGTCTAGATAAAAGCTAGTCGAGTAGATCAAAGGTGGGGTTAAATCTACCTAATGTAACCTAAATTATATTAGACAAATAAATGTTCTTATTGTATAATGTTTTTTTTGTTTGAATTTTTAAAATATCGTTACTATTTAAATATTGAATTCATTCTTATGATAATTAATGGAAGATGGTACTTATTAAATGTTTCAAACATGTGTTTCCTTCTTAGATGTCACATGTTCGAATTTGGACGAGGGTAGAGTATGTACACCTCCATAAACTAAGCATTCAAATAAATGCATGGAGGGGCTTGCTTGTCCTACAAACAAGGGTAGTCTCACACATCAATTAAATTAACATATGACCAGTTTGTGACCTTAAATTAGATTATTATAGTACAACTTAAGTGAACTTAATGTTTAAGAACACATGTTTTCTCGAAAATTACAAGTTTGAACTTTAACTTTCATATACAAATTGATTTTGTCCTTTTTTATATATATAGAAAGTCAAATTTGAATATACTTAATGACCATAATTGAGAGCTTGATAAGTGATCTAAAAATGAAGAAGACTTGTATTCTTGAAAATGTTTGCAAGTTTTAATTCATGTGTTCAAATGCAAATGGATCAATTTTGCAAACACAATTTTATAGAAATTACACATTCAAGATGCATATAAACAACAACAATTAACAGTGAACAAAAAACACATAACACAACAAATGATAAAGGAGTTCACCCCTCTCTTGGGATACATCTCCTGGTCCAACTTCCAATGGATCTTTTGTATTATTTTCTCAAAGTGCTCAAATATGTGCTTTAAAATGCTCAAAATGCCAAATAGATGGCTTCAATGTCTTCAGAACATCCAAAAACCCCTAGCCGGGCTTTTTCAGCACCTTGTTTGGCCAAAAATTGAAGAAGATAGGCTTCCTGGAAGTTCCCCTTCAAACTTTCTATCTCTAGATTGCCAAAATGCACCTCCTACACCTCAACCTATCCCCCACACACATATATGTGTTAAAACCCAGCACCAGGCGAAACCGCACAAATGGTGAGAACAGTAGGATGGTTAGGGCGCGCCTAACCCCTAACCGCCAAGTCCATGGGCATATGGTCTACCATATGACCTCGCGCGCATATAAAAGGGGCCAAGTCCCAAATCAAATGATAGAGCAACAAGTGTCGGCGTGGTTTCATAACCGTTGGTAATAAAACTCCCACGCAATACATTGACCACTGGTCATATGTGTATGGAGCACCGGTTATATGTGTTATGGCCCACCAGTTATATGTGTTATGGCTCCGTTTGAACCGTGTGTGAGTAGTCACATATATATATATATATATATATACATATGGACGGGGGCTGGGGCTTAGCCCCAGCCCTGTCCGCGCCCATTCCAAACCAAATTGCAATTCAAATATAAACAAAACAATATAATAGTAAGAACCACTATAATGGCGTGCCGGTTGGGAGGCTCTTCCCAAGGCCATACCCCTGCCCGGAGGTCACGGGGTCGACTCCTGCCGACTACACAAGTTTTAACCAATGTTTAGGTGACATGTGGTGGCCATTGATTGGGCCATGTGTCGCCATCCCATTCGCCACAAATAAGCCATGTGTCATACGCTGAATCATCCACATGACTACCAACACACCTTCCACGTGTCATATGGTTTGCCACGTCATCATCCATACGGACTGTACAGTCAACACATTTTTTTGCTTGTTTGTCATTTTGAACATAACGTGATATCTCTCTCATCCGATGTCTGTTTGAACCCAAACAAGTTGAGTTGGGTTTGTGATGATTAGTTTTACGCTCCCGTTCGATTTGAAGTGATTCCGAGCACTTTGAATTTT
>SNQJ01S0029162.1:120774-133780 GCA_010110895.2 Picea sitchensis
CCCCCTATGGTATACATAACTTGCCCAAATGAAACAACAAATTATTATGCAAATGATAATCATTCTCCTCAACATGATTTCCTTCACTCAAGTTAGCATATACATCCTTAAAATCAACATCTGAAGTATATTGCTCTATGTAAATTGCATGTACAATAGAATCATTCTTAAGCAAAGTACTAGCACAAATAATAGACCTTGAAAGCATATCAGCAACCTTGTTGTAAATACCTTTCTTGTACCTTATTACCAGGTGAAATTGTTGTAGGAATCCCATCCATCTGAAATGACGTGACTGTTGCAAGTTACTTTGTGATTGCAAGTATTGTAAAGGCTAATGATTGGTATGAACAATGGTTTCTTTTCCCATCAAATAGTGTTTCCATTTTTTGACACTTTGAACCAATGCATACAACTCTTTATCATATGTAGGATAATTCACAACAGTACCATTAAATGTCTCAGAATGAAATGCAACAGGCTTACCTTGTTGTAAGAGAACTGCACCCATGGCGTAATCACTAGCATATGTCTGAATCTCAAATGATTGTCTCAAGTCCAGTAATGCAAGGACTGGAGCTGAACTTAGCTTTTCTTTCAATGACTCAAAAGATTTTTATTGCTTTCCTCCCCATTGGAAAGCATGCTTCACACTAGTCATTGCATGCATAGGAGTTGCTATGGTAGAGAAGTTAGAAATAAACTTCCTCTAATACTGAGCTGCACCCAAAAAACTTCTTACCTCTGTAATGGATTTGGGAGTAGGCCAATTCACAATGGCTTCTACTTTCGAAGGATCAATTCTCAAAGCACCTCCTCCTACTATGTGTCCCAAATAAATCAAAGAAGTTTTCCCAAATTCACATTTTGACATTTTAAGAAATAACTGATTTTTCTTCAAAATATCAAGTACTTTCTTGACATGCATGACATGCTCGCTCTTCTATAGTCTTGCTGAAAATTAAAATGTCATCTAAGTAGACAATAACGAAATCATCAAGATAAGGACTTAAGACATCATCCATTACCCGCATGAAAGTTGCAGGTGCATTGCATAAACCAAACGACATAACAAGCCACTCAAAGAGTCCTTGTTTGGTTTTAAATGTTGTCTTCCAAATGTCACTTTTTGCAACTCTAACTTGGTGATAACCACTACGTAAGTCTAACTTAGTGAAATATTTATCATCTTTTAATTGATCCAACAAATCATCTATTCTTGGAAGTGGGTATCAGAGCTCAGGATTAGAGCTTTTGAGGCTAGAGTCTTTTTACTCGGCATTGGTTTTGTGCAAAGATTAATTTACTTGTTTGCAATTTTTCATGCTTACTAGGCTAAAACTCTAGAGAGGTGAAGGAATCTTGGTTAGTGCAAAAACGAATCCACAGCTAAGAAGGGTCAGAAATCCACCTCCAAGAGCCTTAGAAGTAGCTTCAAGCATGTCTTCAAGAGAAGGAGAAACTCCTGAAGAGATGGATCCCAAGGAGGAAGAACGAATATTTCGGAAAGCTTTATTAGATATGACTCAAATGGTAAGGATCCTCTACCAAGAAAGAAATGACAGGATTGCTAGAGAAGGGTCTAAAAACCAGAAAGAAGGAGAGGATTCCACAGGAGGCAAGAAGATTAATGAACAGTCAAAGAAAGGACATGGAGGAAATGGTGATCCACCATCTCCATCTTCTTCCTCTTCCTCTACATCGTCTTCCTCAACTTCGGTAAATCAGTCTCATAAGTCAAAAACCACTGGTAAAAGTCCTTTTTTAAAGCTTGATGTCAAATTTGAATTGCCTATGTTTAATGGCGAAGTCAATGCAGAAAAACTTGATAATTGGATCAGACAATTGGAAGTTTATTTAAGGATTCAAAACCTCCATGATGACAACACTAAGATACAACTAGCCTCGCTAAGAATGGATGGAGCAGCATTGGTATGGTGGGAAGCCAAGACCAAGGATGAAATAAAGAAACATGGTAAGATTACTTTATCATGGACTAAATTTATTACTGAAATCAAGAAGCAATTTTATCCATTAGCTCATCTACAAAAGGCTATAATGAATTGGCAAAACTTTAGACAGCTTAAGGGACAGAATGTACAAGACTATACCCAAGAATGTAGGAGAAGAGCACTCTTATTAGGGGTAGACTTACAAAGTCAAGATACTTTGCTGAAATATATCGGTGGTTTGCACAGTTACCTTAAGCATACTATCCTCATGTTTAATCCTACTAGTCTAAGCGAAGTTTGTGTACAAGCTACGCATTTAGAGGCAAGAGGGAAAAACACTTTTGATGAGGGTAGAAACAAGTTTTTCAAAGGGAAAAACAAAGACAAAACTTTTAATGGAAAAGGCAAAAAGAATGCATCTATCAAACAAGAGGGGGAAAAAATCATTTGTAAACATTGTTCAAAAGAGGGCCATGAAGAAAAAAATTGTTGGAAATTACATCCTGAAAAAAGAAATCAGTTTAACAAAAACAAGGGAAAGAAGAAAACTGCATCTACTACAACTACACCCCAAGATTTAGGTGACGATTCAGGGGATGAAACCAAAATTGCAGCCATGGGTTTGAAAAGTATGAAGGGAAAGGAAACTAAAACTAAGCCAAGCACTAGTACTTCAAATTGTCATGTACAAGATCCTAATGAGGAAGAAAGAATTGAATTATTCCATGTGAGGGTAGTTTCAAAACATACTAAAATTGACACACTGTTCGACAGTGGGTCACAAGCAAATCTCATATCAGAAGACTTGGTAAAACAACTTAAACTGGAGACCATTCCACATTGACTCGACAAAAAAAAAAAATGACTATTTACAATGACATGTGACATAAATGTGTTTTATTTCATTAGATAATATTTGAGGAACCTATTGTTTACAGGCCCCCAACCAAGGCATTCTCCATTTGATCCTTTTAGAAAATAAGCGTTTCTCCCGCAATATGTGATGAATCTGAATGGACCCATCCAAAGGTGGTCGAATTTTCCATGCTTTCCTTTATCTTCATTTCTCACGTCCCATATGAGCACTAACTCCCCTACCTGAAACTCCTCCTTCTTAGAATGCTTGTCGAAGGTTTTCTTCATCCTCTCCTAGTGGAGTTGTGATCGATTATATACCTGTTCCCTCATCTGATGTCTGTGAATCAACTGATTCATTCTCCTCTGTGTGTCATCTAGCTTGGCCTCCTGTTCCTGCAACATATTTCTGATGGGAAACCCCAGTGTGGTAGGGAAAATTGTGTCTGCGTCATATACAATCTGAAAAGGTGATGTTGAGATGGACTTCTTGGTGGTAACCCGATCTTCCCACAACGCATAGATAAGATTTTTATGCCAAGATTTCTTATTGTCTTGCAGGAGTCTTTTGATGATCTTGGTTAGGATTTTATTTGAGGATTTTTCTAACCCTTTTCCTTCTAGGTAGTACGTCGTAGAATGCCCCAGAGTTATATTGTAATCCTGACAAAACTTTTCCATCCTCTTGGAATTAAATGCGGCTGCGTTATCCGTTATGATATTGACGGGGCATCCAAATCTCGACAAGATTATTGTCTCTAGAAATTGGATGATGAATGCATCAGTATATTTCTTCGTGGGGCTCGCTTCTATCCATTTCGTGAAGTAGTCAGTGGTCGTGAGTATCCATTTGTGTTGCGTTGAGGATGGAGGATTTATTTTCCCTATGAAATCCAAACCCCACTGCATGAAAGATGCTTCTACTGAGATCAGCTTTAGTGGCAAGGGCTGCAACTTTCTTCTCCCATCGAACATCTAACATTTGTGGTAGTTGGACACTTCTTTGTATACATCTGTGAATATTGTAGGCCAATAGTAACCCGCTCTCATGATTTTGTGCACGGTGGTTTTCCAAAAGTCATGCCCTCCACAATCACCTTTGTGGAATTCTTCTATGGCTCGCTTCACATCATTTTCCAGCAAACACCTCGACAACATTCCCCGAGGATATTTGACTTCTACCACTATAACCTCCACATGCATGACACACACCCCAAGAACAACACATGAGCTAGGCAAGGTTTGAACCAATGACATTCCAAGGAGTGCCTTAACGATACACTCTATTGCCATCTGATCTACACACTTCGGGGCAAGAATTTTAACATTTTAAACTCAACTAAGATATTAAAAAAATTAAAATACAACTTTGACATTTTGTTTCATCCATTCCAATTATCCACATTAAAAAATGGTTTGTTTTAAGTTTCACTTATCAAGCTCTTATCCACATTAAAAAATGGTTTGTTTTAAGTTTCACTTATCAAGCTCTCAGTTGTGGTCGTTAAGTATATCAAAAATGGATTGCTATATAAAAAGTGAAGTTAACGAAATCAATTTGTATATGAAACACATACAAATTCAAGGGAGGAAACACATATTCTTAACCATTAGGGTCCACTTAAGTTGTAATAATATACTCAATATAATTCTAAGGTTACAAACCGTCCATATGTCAAATATATGTGCGAGACCCTCCTCAAAATTCAAACATGTGACCTATAAGAAGGCAACACATGTTTGTAACATTTAATAAGTACCATCTTTCATTAACATAACATTATTCATAATCATAACAATAAATTCGAGATTTAAATAATAATGATATCTAAAATATTCAACAAACGAAACTATTAGGGTCCTACCCTAACCTACCTACTTTGGGCTACCTAGAAGTTAGTTCATAAATGTATGCGACCATCTTCTTTCAATAAGGACCATTAGGATAATAGTGGATAGTTATTTAATGTAAAATGGTCCTCATTATTAAATAAAACCCACTAGGTACTCATTCATTATGGATTACAATCAGTTAGGGTTTTGCTATTTGAGTATCTATTTAAAGAGATAAGAGGCTATGGAATGTTTTGTCGAAGTATTGTTGTATTTGGATCTTTTCTCAGTGAAAGTTTTCCCAATCTTAAGAGGCAAGTGAACATTTCCTTATAGTTTTATCCACTTATTATCTCCATAGGCCTTGTTTTGTTTCAATTTAAGGGTTAAGGAACACTACAAATGATATCATAGCGTCTTTCTTGAGCCAACATGCCTCCAAAATTTAGTATATTTTTGTTTAGGCTATAGATGTATTTTGGTGTCTTTATATAATACAAAGAGATATCATTCCATGGGTAAAAGTGTGGTTGGGAAAGAATACATGAAATAAATACAAGTGGAATCATTAGAAGAAGGATAGATGTTTTATAATTTTGATTTTTATAGTGTTTTTTTTTTTTTTTTTTTTTTTTTTTTTTTGAAATTGCAATTTTGGATTGTCAAAATAATGTTTTTTAATGCAAAATGGATTCAACTACCAAAACCATTTTCTATCAATCCAAAATGATTATTCCCAAATTTTAGACAAAAAAATGTCAATTTATGTTCCCTTTATTTTAAGAGGCCAAAAAATATCAAATTAATTAAACATTTAGACTACAATTATTCCAATTGTTGGTATATGTGCAAAGCAATTATTTAGATACTAACACATATTTCAATATATTTCAATTATTGAGATGTATGTAGAGTAGAATATGTCGTTGATCTTAAGATGAATAGTACATATCTCAATGTATTCAAATTACTTAGATATGTGTAGAGATAACATGATCCATATATACACATATTCCAATTGTTATTAAATCAAAGTTCTCCCAAGATTGTTAAAATTATTCCAATTGTTTGGACATGCACAAAGAAGTGTTCTCTCGATATTTTAACATTTTAAAATTAACTTTAAAACATATTTAAATATAACTTTGACATTTTGTTTTACCCATTCCAATTATCCCCAAAAATGGTTATTGCTTTTGCGTCACTCTCATTGATCCGGACTCACCTTTGCTCAAAAAAATTCAAAGTGTTCGAATCATTTCAAATCAAACGGGAGAGTAGGTTCTTTATCATCATGAACCCAACGCAAATCATTTCCAGTCTGCCAAACATCGGATGAGAGAGATATCGTTTTCTATTCAAAATGACAAACAAAAAAATGTGTTGTTGATTAAAATCCGCATCTGATGATGACGCGTAATCGCATCTAAACGCGGCGTGTTGGCCATGTGGGATGAGCTACGCATGAAACATGGCTTATTTCCAGAGGAATGGGATGGCTTAATGGCCCAACTTCAATGCATTGCCACTCTTGTCACCTAAAACATTGGTTAAAACCCGTGAATCGACAGAATCGACCCCGACCTTCTAGGCAACTAGATGGCCTTTAAAGAGCCGCCTAACCGGGTAATATGCCAATCGTGAGGTATTCTTACCATTATATGGTTTTGTTTATATTTAATTGTAATGTGGTTTGAATGGGCACGGTATCAAGGTCGCGGGCTGGCCCCACTCGGCCCCATATGTATATATATATATATGTGACTACCTACAAGCATGGCTCAAAGCGCGGGATCCATAAAACATATAATCAGTGGGCCATAACACATATAACCGGTGGTCCATACATATACGACCGGTGGTCAATGCATTGTGTGGGATTTTTATTACCAATGGTTATAAAACCGCGTCGACACTTTTCGCTCTATCATTTGATTTGGGATTTGGCCCCTTTTATATGCACGCAATGTCGTATGGTAGACCATATGCCAACGGACTTGGCGGTTAGGGGCTAAGCACACGCACTAACCGTCCTATAGTTCAAGACTTATCCGGTATGTTGGCGCCAGTCGGGTTTTAAATTACTACAAGGGGGCTTAGGATTAAGGTGCGTGGAGGCACTTTGGCGATCCAGACAATAAGCCGAAGCAACCTCGCGAAGCCTATCTTCAATTTTGGCCAAACATGGGTGCCAAAAAGCCCCTACCTAAGGGTTTTGGACGCCTCGCCATCGTGGAGCTCTCATTCATCTAAATTTGATGATTGTAAAGCACATTTTTAGGAACTTTGAGCAAATAATACAAAAAGATCCATTTGGAAGCTGGACCAAGAGATGTAGCCCAAGAGAGGAGTGAACCCCTTTATAATTTGTTGTGTTATGTGTTTCATGTTCACTGTTATTTTGTGGCTGTTTATATGCATCTTGAATGTGTAATTTCTATAAAATTGTGTTTGCAAGAAATTGATCCATTTGCATTTGAACACATGAATTAAAAATCCTGTAAAATATTTTCAAGAATAAAAGTCTTCTTCATTTTAGATCAAGTTGGTATTAGGAGCATAGGCTTTGAAGACTTGATTATTTGCAAGTGTTTCTTTTCTTATGCTCAGAAGGTTGAAACTCATAAGAGGGAGAAGGTCAACTTGTAGACAAGTTCTCATCCTTCAAGAAGGGAAGATTATATCATCACCGCTAGTTACAAGGGAGGCATTCACCAAGTATGGCTCATGAAGAGGTCATGAACATATTCCCTGGTAATATGAAGATCTCATAAAGGATTTCATGGAAATGAGAAATGATGAAACTCTTTAATGGAAGAAAGGAATACAAGGCTGTGCGTGAAGGCTCCAAACCTTCAAAGAACAAGGGAGACAAGTGGTGATAAAACTCCAAATGGAAATGGAGGGAATGGAAAGCCCACCACTCTTCACCTCCTCCTCCCTCTTCTTCTACTCTACCAAGACCTTCCAAATTATCCAAAGTGACATGGTAAAACTCCTTCACAAATTCCTGTTAAAGTTTTGATATTAAATTTGAATCAAGCACAATGTACAATGGAGAGGTAAAATGAGAAATTAGATAATTGATTCGGCCGATTGAGGGCCGTAGGATACAAAAAATTCAAGATGATGAAACTAAGATTCAACTTGCTTCTTTAAGATTGAATAGCACAACACTCATTTAGTGGGAATCCAATACTCAAGAGGACATGAGAAAACATGGTAAAATTTTAACCTCTTGGAATGATTTTATTGTTGCAATTAAAAGACAATTTTTATCCATTGGCATATATGCAAAAGCTACTATGGATTTCTGCAAAAAATTTTAGACAAGCTAAAGGGAAAATGTAAAGATTTACTCAAGAATTTAGGAGAAGAGCTTTAGTTTTGGGAGTAGGTTTGTCTCAAGAAAATTTACTCAAATACATTGAGCTACATATTTGAGACATACAATACTCATGTTTAATCCTTCACCTAGATGAAGTTTGTGTTCAAAGCACTATATTTGGAAGAAAAGAGGAAGGAATGAAACTCATGAGGGTAATAAGAAGTCTTTATCATGGAGACAAAGGAAATAAGAAGTTCAAGGGCAATGGAAAAAGACCTTTTTGTTAAGAAAGAGGGAGAAAATTTACATGAAAACATTGTTCAAACATGGCTACGATGAAGACCATTGTTGGAAAAATCATCCTGAAAAGAAACCCAAAAGTTCAACAACAAAGAGAAGCTCAAATACTGCTGCAAACCATACAACATGATTTAGGTTCTGATTCGGGTATGATGAAACAAAGATTACAACCATGGGTTATCAAGGTAATGGTTCTATTGCAAGTACTAGTTCTTCATAACTGTAATCTCAATAACTCTCTAATAAGAAAAGAAAGAATTGAACTTTTCACATAAGGGTTAATTTCAAAGCATACCAAGATATTAATTTCTATTTGATAATCGATCTCAAGCAAACCTTATATCTGAAGACATTGTTAAGAAATTAAAATTGGAAACAATTCCACATCCTAAACCATACCCTCTTTGTTGGATATGTGGTAATGCTAAATTATGACAAGAAGATGTAAACTTAGGTTTGCTATCACCGCAAATTTTATTGATGAGGTAGAGCTTGATGTTATTCCTTTGATATCTGTGGTATTGTGTCAGTCTATATTTATATGATAGAAAATCAATTTTCCATCACATGAGAATAAGTATCACTTGTTTAAAATGGAGTTGAGTACATTAAGTTAGAGCCCATACAAAGAATATGAATTTATCACTCTGTAAATGGACAAATGAAGAGATTAGTCAATGCTAGCAAGAATTTTTGTTCTCTTAATGATCAAAACCTTAAAGATTATATTGAAAACTAAGTTTTCCAAGGTTGTGATGAAAAGTTGGAAATCTGATCTCTTATTGATTAACAACCTCATATATGATGAGATGTTTTAGGAATCAAAGGGATTACCTCCAAAAGGGTATCATCCAACATGAAATTCAATTGCGCTAAAGATTGTCCCTTCCAAATATTGGTATGTGCCAGGATGTCAGCCATGGAGAATGTTGAAATCAAAACAAATCCAAGAGTTGCCTCGACAAAGGGGTCATTGTGCCAAGCACACATCTCCATGTGGATCTCCAATTGTGGTGTTAGTGACAAAGAAAGATGGTACATGGCATATGTGTGTTGATTTCGTGGTCTTGAACAAGATCACGGTAAAGAATCACTATCCTCTTCCTAGAATCGTTGATTTCCATATTTTGATCAATTGAAAGATGCTAAGTATTTTTACTAAGTTGGACATCTGATGATATCTGCTTCTCAAATCTGGATTGTCGAGGGATACACATGGAAGATAGCTTTCAATACAAAGCAAGGTTTGTTTGAGGGATGGTAATGCCTTTGGACTTTGCAATGCACTCGCTACTTTCATGAGAGTTATGAATGATGTCTTAAGGCCTTTTCTGATGATTGTAAGCTATTGTTCACTTGGATGACATTTGATCTTTAGCAATTTCATGAAGAGCATAAGCTACATGTGGAAACAAGTTTTGGATGTTTTGAGAAAGGAAAAGTTGGTTTTGAAGATGTCCAAATGAGTTTGGAAAAAACTTCACTCTATTTACTTGGGGTATATTGTTGGTGAAGGTGAATTGAAAATCGATCCCTCCAAGGTCAAAGTCATATTGGAATGGCCCAAGCTCAATAATGTGACTGACCTAACAAAGTTCGCTTCACACAAGAATTATCCAAAAAACTTGGAATATAAAAAAGTAATCCATATAGGACCGTAAAACAATAAATGAATATGATAAGATATAATATAATATATAATGAGATGATTACAATTGAGAATGAGGGGTCATGAGCACCATAGGAGTGTCCTTTACCAATAGTTATGTCCTTTGAGCATGACCTTTCATTATTAATACTATTATTTATTAACTATTATTATGTTATGAATATCTATTTATGTATATTTTATGTTCATAACATTGCCTCTCTTTAAAAAATGCTTTGTCCTCACAACATAAGCACCTAAAGGCTTCCCTTTGAACTTTTGTGCTAGAACACGATGTCTTCTCAAATCTTTTGTGCTTGTATTTGTGACTCTCGATGAAACAAGATAATATAACCTTCGACTCCCAAAACTAATGTGTTGCATCTTTTGTGGAGTGATCCATCCCAAATCCACTTTCATTGGAATTGTTTGATGATTTATTGTTCCAAGTTTTGATTTTTAAATGTTTCTTCAATCCTTTTAGAAAGTTCTTTTCTTTATATTCTCTCACTTCTAAATAAATATCCTTACATAAAGACCCTTTACTTTGAAATTCTTAAAAATATTTTATATAATATATATATATATATATATATATATACATATATAATAACTTAATGCCTTCCCTTGATAACTTGTATCCTTTAGTTGTCCTTTAATAAAAATAATTTTATATTTCCTTTTATTTTCTTTCTTTAATATATATATATATATATATATATAAAATACAATTTTGATACTTCACTTTTATTTTAAAATTATATAGAATATCTTTTTTAATATCTTTTCTCTTACTTAACCACCTTATTTTTGGTTTGGTATGTAATTACCTAGGCATATCCCTTTCTAACTTTAATCATAATATTCTCTTCCAAATTAAATATTGAATTTTTTATTTATCCTTCCTAATATAAAAGTACTTTCTTTTAAGAAAAAAAAGTACTTTCAACTTAATTTCTTTGAGTCCCCTGCCAATGATTATGACGGGTAATAATTTTAATTAAATTATCCTTCGATTTTCTCCTTGAATAACCTTCTCACTTATAAATCTGAATAATGTGTATTAGATAGCCTACTTTTTGTTTTCACTTAGTAAATTTTGATAGGTGGTTGTACCTTGACTCGGTGGACCCTTCTTATTTAACTATTATTTGTAATATATAGTTACAACCTTCTTAACTTAGAGTAATTATTTTTATGCTTTACGCTTTTAGTGGATTTGTGGAAAAGTCGTGATGTATGGTGCATCGAAGTACCCTTTATAAACCGATGTGATAACTGTGGCAAAGTTATCGTGTGAGGTTACAGATAGGTAGATGATTACAATTGAGAATGAGGGTCATATATATACCAATGTGCAGAGTGCAAGCCTTATCAATAGTCATGTCCTTTGAGACATGACCTTCACATTATTAATAATTATTATTTTATTGAATCCATTATTATGTTATGAATATCTATTTATGTATATTTTATGTTCATAACGAAAATTGATCCCTCCAAGGTCAAAGTCATATTGGAGTGGCCCAAGCCCAACAATGTGACAGAGGTAAGAAGTTTTTTGGGAGTAGCCCAATATTGGAGAAAGTTTATTGCTAACTTTTCTTCAATTGCAGCTCCATTACATGTAGTGACAAGTGTCAAGCAAGTTTTTCAATGGGGAGGCAAGCAACAAAAGGATTTTGATACTTTGAAGGAGAAAATCAGTTCAACCCCAGTTCTTGCACTTCTGAATTTGAGGCAACCTTTTGAAATCCAAACTGATGCAAGCAATTATGCAATGGGAGCAGTCTTGTTTCAACGTGGTAAGCCCATTTGTTTTCATTCTGAAACTTTTAATGGTGTCATGATTAACTATCCTACTTATGATAAGGAGTTGTATGCATTGGTGAAAAGTGTGAAAAAATGGAAACATTATTTGTTGGGGAAAGAAACCATTGTCCACATAGATCATCAACCACTACAATACTTACAATCACAAACAAAGCTACAACAAGCAAGGCACTTTAGATGGATGGGTTTTCTACAACAATTCCACTTGGTCATAAGGTATAAGAAGGGAATTTATAACAAAGTTGTTGATATGCTTTCAAGGCCTATTATTAGTGCTTCAGTTATTCTTAAGCATATTCCTATCATGCATGAGAGCTATGTTGAGAAATATGCTTTAGATGTTGATTTTAAAGAAGTATATGCAACTTTGTGTCATTCTAACCATGTTGAGGAATTGGATTACCATGTGCATGATAATGTTTTGTATCATCTTGGAAAGCTATGTATTCCACAAGGTGAAAGAATCAACATAATAAGAGAAGCCCATTCTTCTCTTATTGCTGGTCACTTTGGTGTAGGCAAGACAGTGGCTAATTTACAAAGGTACTGCTATTGGCCTAAAATGAATGAAAGTGTTTCAAGATATGTAAGAGGATGTTCGTTATGTGCCACAAGCAAACCTAGCAATCGAAAGTTGGGTTTGTATACTCCACTTCCGGTTCCTTCTCGTCCTTGGGAAAGCATGTCCATGGACTTTGTAGGAGGTCTACCTATGTCTAAAAGAAATCATGATTATTTTTATGTTGTGGTTGATCAATTTAGCAAAATGTGTATTTTGATGCCTTGTAAGAAGCAGGTTACACCTAAGAAAATGACACAAATGTTCTTTCAACATGTTTGGGTACATTTTGGATTTCCTAAATCCATTATTTCTGATCGAGATTCTCGATTTATTGAGAACTTTTGGTCGAGTTTATGGTCACTCATGGACACCAAACTGAAAAACTGCACAACTTTTCATCCACAAACGGATGGTCAAACATAAGTGGTCAATAGAACAATGGTGCATCTTCTTCGTGGTTATTGCAGCAAGCATCCTAAACTTTGGGATGAGTATTTACACTACATTCAGCATGCTTACAATTGAGCTAAGCACTCTTCAACTCAAACATCACCATTTGAAGCATGTTTTGGCTATTTGCCCAAATCTCCTTTAGATTTTATCTTTGGGAAGGATATTTCTATTGATGGTCAATATGACATTGATAGGGCATAAAAGTTCATTGAACAAATTCAGTCGATACATCAAATGGTACA
>SNQJ01S0029163.1:13248-23971 GCA_010110895.2 Picea sitchensis
GAGAGAGAGAGAGAGAGAGAGAGAGAGAGAGAGTAACTAGAGGCATGAAGACAGGGGTAGCATCCCCAAGGATATTTTAGATAGGTGGAGTAGACCAAAGGATAGTGTAGACAGGGGGAGCAACCCCAAGGAGAGTTCGGTAAGGGGGAGCAACCCCAAGGAGAGATACCCTTTTCCATTGATGTCAAAGAGGGAGAGATAAAAACATTGATGATCAATATGAGCATGAGTGTTGTCATGACTAAGTTGTTGACGATTAAATTCACAACAGATTTTTTGCCCGCAAAGTTTTGCTAAAATCCTATTCATATAAAAGCTAAATAATAATAGTAGGTGGGACCCCTTTGTAGATTTAAAATCAGGCCTGGTGTTCATTCGATGTTATGTTACTATTTGACATGACTTTCATTATTGATGATATCTCATTTTATTGGATATTGGATCATGCATATTGTACATGGGCCCCTTGTTGTTCCAAGCTCAATTTTTATACCAAAGTCTTCATGGTTATCATTGTTGTTTGTTCCTAGATCTATTACTTGTTCCACCTGCAACAAACATATGTTAGTAACAACAAATAAAGGGAAATTAAAAGAGGAAACTATACTATGCTAACATACTATACTATATGCATTGAAAATATGCTGGCAAATCCTAGCTAACATAGGTTAGCTATGCGAGTTATCAAGATTGTATGGAGCATAGTTGACATGCATTTCTGTATAGTGGGGTTGGTAATATGTGTTATGGGTGGCACTCTTGGAAATTAAAGGTTGTTGGTATCTATGTATGATTCAAGTGGATGATTTGTTTGATTAGCAGCTGGTGCGTACTAAGAATTGAATGAACTTGAAGTGTGGAGGTGATGTGCATTTACTGCACATCACCTTTACAACTACCATTAGATGCCACCCTAGTCAGGTTGTCTTCCAAACATTATTGTTGTGGTTATGCTCCGATTTCTCAGCAGGGAGGAACCGCTCAGCCAGGTCACGTTTTAAGGCATTCGATTACAGGTATGTTCTTTTTTTTGGCCCTTCATGAGTCTACTCTGGTTATGAAATGGATATTGGCTTAGGTGTATTAGTTGTGCTTTCCTTAAGTATTGTGACTGTGTAAATGGTGATTGTGAATGAAATGTTGATGATTCTCTTTGAAGTGATGTTGAAGTCATAGCATTACTAATTATCAAGGGGCATTAGCAGTCACAAGAGATCTTTGTTATCCTTACTGGTTTACTTAGAAGATCCTTGTTGGTCTTGGTGGGCTATCTTCACGCTTTCACATTGTATTATACAATCTGTGGGTTTTTATGGGGTTTAACGACTGAAGCGTTCATGTCACCACACATTCTACATATGGGAATTTGGTTGATTTCACCACTAGAGGTCACGAAGTGGGTTTTTTTGTTCTTACTCAGCCCTCTCTTCACCTCTGTGTGGTAGTTGTTTGATCAAAAGGCACGAGGGTTATACCCTGCGTATGTTAAATAACATTTCCATGCCAAGTTAAAGCCTCAACTCTTGTTATGGCTCCTATCATGGAATTGTTTCCTGTCCACAAATGAATCATATGTCTCTTGTGTGTACACCTTTGGCCTCGAAGTTTTCACCATTATGAGGAGTTGGATTTGTTCCCCCTATGATGGCTACCGAGCAAACCCTTAACCCTCCAGTCTTGAGTTTCATAGAGAATACTGTCGGGCCTGTCCAGTTTTTTTGGGTTAGTGTGGATTGAATGTGTGGTCCATAACTTTAAATGCAGACTCGCCTAGTTGGTCATATGACAGTCATATGACAGTCATTTTGGTTGGCATTTAGTTACTGCCTATGTGATAATAATGAAAAATATTGCATTGTTATTGGTGCAACTCAAATTTCACAATCGCTCTCCTTATGATGACTAACTCAGTATTGCTTAAGGAATACGGTCGCTGCCCCGATTCGAATTGATGCATGGGTATATGTTCTTTTCACATCTTGTTAGGTCAATTGAGTTTACGACAATGATGATTGGTTGGTTGATACAAAGTCACTAGCCTTTTTTCACTAAGGATTGTTTGGATGTTTAGCTGACATTGGTTACAAATGCTTGATGTTGCTCACGCTTGCCGCATGGTGTGTATGGTTTTTGCACAATGAAATAATGGTCATGGTAACTGTGGTTTTCTTTGGGGTCGAATGATTATGGGTCGGATGACTGTAGAAACTATACCCACTGTATCCTTATTAATTTTTGATTGTATAAGCCTGAGGTTGCACAACATAGTTGGTTACAGATGGATTAAATCGAAGTAATACTATGTTATTAATGACTCAACACGATGGATTGAGTTATTACTGTGACTATGGGTTTGATTTTGTTTAATAGAGATATTGCATCGTAATGTTTTGGTGATTGCACACTGTGTATAACACAGATAGATTGGGGTTCACATAGTTTTAAGCGTGTTTATTTGTTGCAATCAACCATTTGTTAAAAAGGGCATGTTGTCGAGACCTCGTCGTTTTGGATGGATGCTCCAGATTTTAAGTCACATTGAATTGTTTTTTTTACAGTGGATGAATTACATTGCCTGGATGAGTTACGTTGTGCATAGCTTGTGTCTAAATGATGGTTGTTGGGTATATGTTTAAATATCAATTCATATTTTGCAATTTAATCCAGATTATTGGGTTTACTGCCTATATATGTTTAACGAATATAAGAGCATTTAAATTTCAAGCCGATTGCAGTGATTATGTGACTTCATTGTGAATTCTGTAAACATGAAATTGAGTATATTTGTTGGTTGAAGTAATGTATGGGCAGTGGTTGTTTTCGATGGTTAATAGAGTGGAAAGGCTTATGTTTGGAAATTGTTATAAGATGCAAAGAAGGGAATAAAATCCTCTTTACAGATTGTGTGGAATGCATATTGTCTTGTTATGGCACTGTGTTGGATATTTGATTATGAACAATATTGTTATTTAGTCAAGATGATTGATGGTTGATGCATCTCTTTTCGCAAAATATTTTATGGATCACTTAATTAATTTCATGAAC
The DNA here is from genome assembly GCA_010110895.2 of Picea sitchensis. Lineage (NCBI taxonomy): Eukaryota > Viridiplantae > Streptophyta > Pinopsida > Pinales > Pinaceae > Picea > Picea sitchensis. The sequence continues at coordinate 16,294 of SNQJ01S0029163.1, forward strand.
AATATTCGTCTTTCTTCCCTTCCATTATTTCATTTTTCGCTAATTAAAAACCCCATAACCTCCCATATTCATTTTTTTCACTCCTTGTTTTGAGATTAATTACAATCAAGATAATTTCGGTGTTAAAACAGTTGAAAGTGGCAATGTCTTTCATGGATTACAATGACGTTTTATTGGGTTGCCTACAATTGATTATTGTTGTCATTGAGTAGTAACCGTGTTTTTTCCCCCCTCATGGAATCATGTTTTTGCTCAATACAAACCCCTCGCATATCCCATAACCCTTTTCACCCCCTGCTCATTGATAAACGGTAAAACAATTTGTATGGATTGGATTGCATGAGTCTGATATATTGCTGAGCCAAAATCCATTTCATATTTTAAATGAGTTGTCATGTATGGTTAATTAAAAGATCATTGCTAATAAATCACATACACAGGGATGAGCTATTCAAATAAAACACTGAAAACATAGGCCTATTACGCTTCTGTCAAAGAGAAGGACAAAAAAATGGTAGCATCAACAAAGGGGAATATGTCTTTTGATTTTTTATTTTATCTATTATTGGTGACAATTGACTTCATGAATGATTGCGCAGTATGTTTTATTGTGGATATGTAAGTAATTTCGTTTTTGGAAATAATCCAAAATATCATAATCCAATGGGAGTCACAAGGAGGTGTGATTTTCCTAACTAATATGTTATGATTATCATAAGCTAATGGGAGTCACAAGGGTTCCCACCTACTAATTATTATTTATTTATGACCCTTATTATAATTATTACTCTTCCCCCTAACTAAATTTAGTTGAGTCTTTTAATTAACTTAACTAATGAGTTGGTTCAACTAGTCCAAGCAATTCTAATTATTAAAAGGAAAAGGAAAGGGAGGAATAAAGGGAGGATATAAACAGAAGCATGCTAAGGTTTTCTCTTTGAGTTTATGTTGAGATAGTTCAATTTTCATTCATTCATATATTCATCACAACCTAATTCTCTTTTATGATAGCATGGTCTTATTTTGGACAACAATATTCAGGGTTGAATCAAATCATTCAGACACTTGTTTTTCAGAGGTGTTGATCTATCTTTGATAGTCTGTGTTGACTTGTCTTTTTGTGAATTAGTTTTCATGAATGATAAAGGCTATTGTGAAGAGTCGAGTGGGCAGAAATATGTGGCAAGATGATCTAGCTTTTATAGTTTACTTTTGGTTTTCTGTCAGAGGTCCTTTTGTATGTTCCATCAGGGATGTCTAAGTTTGACTTTGGTCCAAGATTTTTGTATGCGATTTTGTAAAGAAAATGACTCTTTGGTGAATTGGAATGAATAAAGGATTGCTTTATGTCTCATATGTCTTGAATCATCTTGGTGTCTTTACTTCCATTCTTACATTTATTTCAGCAACTATTATATTATGAAAATTACATAAAAAGTGAATTTCCAACAAGCTTTTTGTTGATAAAAGACTAGCCTAAGAACTCATAATTAATACTTGTGAGTTAGGATGTTATTTTTGTTGGATATAAACATAGGGTGATATTCCTGTCTACTTTTCTTTAGCCAAGTAAAGTCTGAAAATGCTTGAGTAAGATCATTTCATATCTTTTCCTCAACATTTATTTGGCGACCATACTGGGGAGATCTTTGATATCTCTTTTGTTAAAATTTTATACTCGATTTTCATTGATACATCTTTCTTTTCTGAAATTGATTCTTTGACTATTTTTCTATTAATGATTGTTCATGTTGCAAGGTAGCCCAATATCGAGCCTGGTCTTCAAGACCATACCAACATTGCTTTGAACCAATTTAACACCATTCTAGACACTGCCAATACCCGTGCCGAACTCAACCATTCTTGGGCAACAATTGAACGAGATATTAGTACTCAAGAACAATTGGAGGCTAGATGTGGATGGCCTAGAAATCAACAGCAAAACTTTGTTTCTTCAAGCTTTGGCCTTTCTTTCATGTCCTTAGACTCTCGTGCTTCTAGAAGAAGAAGAGGCTTGTCACCCAAAATCAATCCTATTGTTGAAATAGGAAGAAGAAACATTGTGTTATCTGCCCAACAAAGTTCTCTAAGGAGAAATTTATCTGATTCATCCAACTCATCTTTCTTTCCCTCATCTATCATCTAAAATATGGCATATAGTGGTGGCTCTGGTGGCACTGGAAGTGCTCCATATTCCCAATCTTCATCGTCATCGGTGATTGGTATCTTGTACAACCACCATATCCCTGTGAAATCTGCTACAAACCCCACCAAAGTCATTAAAAATTATGGAATTTTTTAGTTCAAAGAAGATGCCACAACCACATTGTGGCATGTGTCCTCTCCTCTTAACCTAGCACCTGCTACTCGCCCACTTCCGAAGTTTAAAGAGAATACGTCTAAGTTTTCAGGAAATAACATTGTTAGTACAAATGAATACCTAGTGGAATTTTCAAATGCTTGTCATAACATAGGGGATAACGACAATGACACTTGCATGTGCTTGTTTGTCAATTCCTTGGAAGGAAAGGCTGTGATCGATTTCTTTGACCTTCCTCCTAAGATCCTATCTACTTGGGAGGATTTAATCTATTGGTTCCGATCCACTTATGGGAAATCCAAAAGTCCTGCCGAGAAGTTAAGGGAATACAATAACATCACTTATAAAGATTGTGAGACCATCAAGTCTTTAACTTGCATTTCACCAAGTTGTACAATCAAATCCCCAAACTTATTCGCCCTCAGAACCAAGCTACTTTCATGCATTACTACAATGCATTTCCTTCTCCCTACCATCATAGTCTTGAGGAAAAATCCATTGATAATCTTGGTTCCGCTCTACATACCTGTTCAGAGTATGAAGAATAGCTTGAAAGAACTGGTCTTCCCCAGGGGGAATCAGTTAGACAAAAAAACATGTCCTCTCTCTTGCAGCTAGTACAAGATATGAAAAATCATATTATAGCATTTGAGCAAAAGGGTACTGTCTCCCCTCTCAACCCTGGAGATTCATCCTCTTCTACACCCCCTTTTAGAAATCCGATTGAAAAAGTTTTTCACCCTAAGGCTATCCTACCTCCAAGTTGGTGTAATTTTTGTGAGGAACACCACAAAGAAACCACATGTGAGGTAAATAAGAGTGCTAGAGATAATATCTTTGGTAAAAGACCAGAAGGTACTATCGTTGTCCTAGATTTCACAGAGCCAGAAGATGTCATGGTCATCAATACTAGAAACAAAGCATATGCGCCCAAGGGAAAATTTGATTCTCCCCGCACTTCTTCTACCCCGATCTCATCCTCGCTCGCTGCAACTATCCAGGTTCCTAAGGTTCCCGAGAGTCAAGGAATCACTTCCCCTCCCCCCTCTTCCAAATATAATATCTTGAATCAGTTGGCCAACATCAAAGTAGATGCAACCCTTCTAGACATGGTTGTCGTCCCTGAACAACAGATGCATATGAAACGATTCATGGAAGGAAAAGCTTTCATTGTAGCCAACCTTTATGAAGAGGTAAATTAAGAGGATTCTTATGTAAATAAAATAGGTGTACATAAATTTAGATACCTTGTAACAAATCCCCCTTTTTACATTTATGTAAATATCATGGACAAAATTGCCCATTGTTGCCTCATTGATGGTGGTTCAGACCAAGTGTGATGTCGAAGATTATTATGGAATAGATAGGCTTGTCTTTTATAGATGAAAACTCCAAAAGCATGATTTCTTATAATAGTCTACAACAAAAGACCATAGGTGAGATTAAAGATGTGACCTTAGTTTTGTGCGCTTGTCTTGAAATAAGGAGGACCCTCAATATTCAGGTGATCGATATGCCAGTAACAAATTACTATATCATATTAGGAATAGATTGGCAAGCCTCAATAGGTGGGTACCTCTCACTCAATGGAACACATTTATCTATTCCTTGGAATGAAAAAAATATTATAGTCCTTAGAGAAGGAAGGATATCACCCTACATAGAGAGTGTTCCACAACCTAACGTAAACTATATCGAGGAGGAATTAGGAGTGTATTCCATCTTTTCCAAGGAAGATAACATTTCCATGGAACAAATCGATTTAGACGATGGCATGTGGCACATGCAATTTGATGGTTCATGCTCAAATGAAGGTAACGAGGCTGGCATTATCTTGATTTCTCCTATAGGAAAAATCCATAACTTTTATTATCGGTTGGAGTTCACTTGCACTAACAATGTCGCTGAATTTGAAGCCTTGTTATTAGGCATTGAAAACGCTTATAATCTTGGCTGTGGTCACCTTTCTGTTTTTGGGGATTCCGAGCTTGTTGTGAATCTTGTGCGTAAAATTTACTCTCCTAGAAACAAGTTGATGAAACGATACACCCAAACCGTTTGGGCGTTTATCTTGAACCTTTTATCTTTCAACATCACCCATGTTAAAAGGGAGTTAAACTCAATGGTCGATCAATTAGCAGTTTTTGCAGCCTCCCCTAATCGACAACTTCTGCCACACAGACCTGATTGTACCTTTCAATCCCTATATCGTCTGCATATTCCTGACAATATAGAATCTTGGCAGGTCTTCCCTAACAACGAGAGCATTTGTGATTTTATTCAAAATGAACCTTTTAAACCTAAGGAAATTATATCCATAGAAGATAACAAGATTCCTAAAGGCTTGAATCCTCTGGAGAGTTCATTTTCGTCGAGTGATGTAGGAAACAAGGAGAAAAAAAATGAAGAAGAGTAAAAAAGGAAGGTGGGTGAAACCATCTCACTGAACATTGGGACACCCGAGACTCCAAAGAACGTCAAAATAGGTGCCAAATGTTCAGATGAAGAGAAGGAGAAGTTTTCCAAGTTGATTAGTGAATTTCAAGATGTTTTTTCTTGGTGTTATGAGGATCTTCGTGGTTTTTATCTTGCCCTTATACAACATGCCATCCACATTCAGGAAGGAGTAAAGCTAGTTAGGAAAAAACAAAGACCTATCAACCCTGTGCTAGAAGCAACTATTTTAAAGGAGTTGGAAAAACTTTTGAAGGCTGGAATCATCTTTCCGGTCAAATATTCTGAATGGGTCTCAAATCTAGTCCCCATTTGAAAAACCACTGGTCATATCAGATTGTGCATCGATTTTCGTGCACTAAACCAAGCTAGCATAAAATACCACTTACCTCTCCCTAACATGGAAATGATTTTGCAACAAGTTGCAGGGTGACAAATGATGTCCTTACTTGACGGTTTTTTAGGTTACAATCAAATCAAGGTTAAAAGGTCAGATAAATATAAACCACCTTTATTACTCTTTGGGGTACCTTTTCTTATGAACCTATGCCTTTTGGTTTATCTAATGCAGGTGCCACTTTTCAAAAAGCTATGCAGTTAGATTTTGACGATTTGATTGGTAAGATAATTTAGATCTACCTTGATGACTTAACAATATACTCTAAAATCTGATCATATCATTTTGGTCATTTGAGAAAAGTTATCATGCAATGTAGGAAATTTGGCATTTCTCTAAACCCTTCCAAGTCCATTTTTGGGGTTAGGGAAAAATCCTGGGACACGTTGTCTCTGATTCAGGCATAAGCATTGATCTTGAAAGGATTGCTGCTATCCTTAACCTTCCTACTCCCACTTCCAAGAAAGAAGTTCAAGATTTTATGGGGGTTATTAACTTTATCCGTAGGTTTGTCCCAGATTTTGTTGTGATGGTCAAACCAATTCATAATCTTCTTAAGAAAGATCATCCTTTTTCTTGGACAAATGATGTCGAAAATGATTTCAAAGGGATTAAGAAAGAAATCAGTTCTGCATCGGTTTTGGCAAAGACGGACTTTGAGAAGGAATTCATGATATATACTAATTCCACTGAGGAGGCAGTTTCTGCTATCCTTATGCAAAATGATGGCCAAGGAAACAAAAAACCTGTGGCTTACATGAGTCAAAGTTTGTCTGATGATGAATTTAAATACTCTTTTATTGAGAAACACACTTTTTCTCTTGTTAAGGCTGTCAAAAATCTTCGCCACTACATCTTAGGCAAGCATACATTGGTAAAAGTCCCTTTACATGTTGTCAATTTTTTTCTCTCACAGACTTATCTTTAAGGGAAGCTTGCACATTCGCTTTCCAAGATTCAGGAGCATGATCTAAACATCATGACTTCTACCACTATCAAGGGACGTGACCTAGCCCTCCACTTGGCTCAACATGCTGAGAATGGTGAAGAAATTGATGAAGAAGATAGTTCCCTTTCAACTCTCTTTTACATTGACGATCAGATCCTCCCTGTGTCTGAACATCCTTGGTACAAGAATTTGGTTAATTATTTACAGAACCAAAGATGTATAGACAACTTAGAAACTCATCAAAGAAGAAGTCTCTGTCTTGAATCTACAAGATATGTCATTATAGGAGACTTATTATTTCGAAGATCAGTTGATGGTGTGCTGCTTCGTTGTGTGGATAACGAAGATGCACATAAATTGTTAAAAGAAGCTCACGATTCTTCAAGCTCTTTCATTCATGTAGGAGGTTATTTTTATACAAAACCACTACTTTAAAGATTATTAGAAAAGGATATTACTGGCCTTCGATATTTCATGACTCTTATTTTTTTTCGAGTTCTTGTGACAAGTGACAAAAATTTGCGGGGAAATAACGTCTTTCAGCCATGCCATTACAACTTGTCCTGCCAGATTTCCCCTTTTCAAAGTGGGGATTGGATTTTATTGGTCCTATTAAACCTCCCTCAACTGGGCAAGTTTTTATTTTGACAGCCACAAACTATTTTAGAAAATGGGTTGAAGCCGTCCCACTTAAACATTCCATAGACGATTAGGTAATTTCTTTCCTTGAAAATAATATTTTTTCCAGATTTGGTCTTCCATGGGAAATTATTACAGAAAATGGTCCCACTTTCATTTTTGCTAATATGACTTAGTTTTTAGCCAATTTGGGGGTTAAACATTTCACGTCATCAACTTATTATCCCCAAGGAAATGGGCAAGCCGAGTACACCAACAAAAATCTGGTAAGGATCGTCAAAAGGCTCATCGAAGATAGGCCTCGTCAGTTGCACACTCTCCTCACTTATGCCCTCTGGGAAGATCGAACTACCGCCAAAGTAAAAACTGGTTGTACCCCTTTTCAGCTGGTTTATGGTCAAGAATCCCTCCTACCAACATAGCTAGAACTTTCTTCCTTAAGTTTGATGCTACAGACCGAAGAATTAAATTCTTCAGATGTTTCACAAAGAATAAATGCATTACTAGCTTTGGAAGAGAAAAGGATGTTTGCTTTGGATAATATTAAAAGGAGACAACAAACTATTAAGAAATATTTCAATAAGAGTGTCAAAACTGTCAAGTTTAGGGTTAATGAAAAAGGTCTGCTATGGGATTCGGCTCACGCTGATAGGGGAAGACATTCTTACATTCTAAAAGACTTACAGGAGCGATTGTTTTCCTACAACACTAACGGTTCTCACCTAAAGCATTATGTGGAACCAACTTGAGAAGCTCTAACTTTTGGACAACTGAGAGGGGGGGTGAATCAGTTGTTACCGTGCTTAAACAATTATGCTTCTTTTAAATTCTTTACAAGGCACTCAATGATAATCACAATAATGCAGGAAAATAAGCAATGGCACATTCAACATCAGTCACATATATGAGATACATAGAG
>SNQJ01S0029163.1:31789-46789 GCA_010110895.2 Picea sitchensis
TAAAAAGTGAATTTCCAACAAGCTTTTTGTTGATAAAAGACTAGCCTAAGCACTCGTAATTAATACTTGTGAGTTAGGATGTTATTTTTGTTGGCTATAAACATAGGGTGATATTCCCGTCTACTTTTCTTTAGCCAAGTAAATCTGAAAATGATTGAGTAAGATCATTTCATATCTTTTACTCAACATAAGTGTTTTCATCAATGTTGGTGTTTCCATCAATGCCAAAGGGGGGTATTGTCAGGAAGTTGGTCTATATTGATGGATAGTTGGATAGTTCATTAGCATTGATGTCAACCCTTGGAGAGTGACGTTGTATATTGATTTCAACCCTTGAGTATGTCTGGTATCACATTCTGGTAGCCCCAACAGTATGGTTAAGGGACTCAATATTGTTTGATTTATAAAGGTATGAAGATTAGTGTATTTGCAGGTAATATTTTTCTAGATGGATAATACATGTCATTCCATTTCTAGTGATATGTGGAACGTCACATAACTCCTCATGATTATAGATTTATGGCCTTGTGAAGTTGGAGAACCCTCATGATTTATCTAGAATCCCCTAGAAGGTCAAAGAAGTCAATTTATTCTAGAAGCTCCTAGAACAAGTTTACTAGTCAAAGTGGTTGTAACTAGGCGTAAATCATGAGTTAAGTTGTTGCAAAAAGAAAACAATTAAAAATAAATTAGTTGCAACTAGAAGTGATGATTTTACTATTTGTGGAGAAAGTGGTTAGAAGTGGGTTATCCCTAAAAATAAGGAAGTTGGGTTAAGTTAGTTAGAAGGTAACCCCTAGAGGAAGCTAGTTCGAGAGTATAAATAAGAGAGAAAGGGTCTCCTATTAGCACCTATTGAGCACATTGAATATATATATTATTGTGTAAGGTTTATTGTAGGTACTCATTGATACATATGAAGTTACACAAGTCTGAGGTAGTAAGAAGGGTTGATGGCGAAAGTTTTGGAGTTGCAAAAATACTGAAAAAAAAACCCTAGTTTTTTAGGTGTACATGGGATGCAGTGGAAGAGGTTGTGTGCATACAAAGGCTGAAAGTAAAGAAGGGAGAATACAGTTTAGAAAGGCATGAATTCTTGAGTTGCTAAGAGTGTCAGGATCTTAGAGTCTGAAAACAAGTTCCCAGGAAGGTCTACAATGATCAAGTACAACATATCTATTTGCAGGTTCAAAAGGTATGTCATATTCTTATGTGTAATTGGATATTGGTTTCTACATGAGATATGGTTATGGGAGTTTGAGTATTTTCCCTAGAGAGGTTGTTGGTTGTATGACACCTATTGTATGATTCAGATCTACAGAATTGTAGTGTTGGTATGTCTGGTATTTATTATTGGGACATATTTTTAGGTTGAGTGTTGAGGCATATCTTGTATTTCTTGGTACATGGTTGAGGAATTTTGGTTATGGTGTGTTAGTGAATTTTTTGATGTAGTTTGAGGCTGCATATCAGTGAATGTTTTTATTTCTAGTCCATTTGATGGTTTATTTCACATGATTATGATTGTAAGCACATGTATGGCACATGAATATAGAGACATAGATGCACATAGTTTGAGTGATATTCTTGAGATATTGGGTATGAGGTCTATGTTATCATATCCGATCTATTGAAGATATTGTTGGTACAACTTGAGGTTTAATTAGAGTGAGGGTTTAATGCATTGTTGATGTAATGGTTTATGGTATTTGGTTTATGAAGAGTATGATGTATTGCTAGAGGTATATTGTTGGTTATCTTAGTGATATTATGCATATGGTTGAAAGTGGTCTCAGTGAATAATCTTTGTGAATAGATCTTATTTGGTTGATGATATTGATGAGACATGTTGTTGTGACAGGTTGTGCTGTGTATAGTTGATGTAATTGTGTTGTTACAGATTGGATACAGTGACAGGTTACAGGTTGATGTGATAGAGACAACAAAGGTCTGGAGGGTTGGAAGTATCTGAGGTTTAGAAAGGTGAAAACCCTATCTTTTCAAAGGTGTACATAGGTTGCATTATAGAAAGGTTGTGTACATATGCAGGCTGCAATATAGATAGGTCACGTACATATGTGAGTTGCAACATAGACAAGTCTTGTCCCTGTCGGTATTTGTTGGTACAGGATGACTTCTGGTACAGGTTGATTACATGCTATTGGTATAGGTTAGTTACAGGTTGTTTTCACATATTGGTATAGTTTTACATTGGCATATTTCACAGTGACATTGTGGTAGTGGTTTCATAAGTTTTGGCATTTATATTTCAGGGTGGTTGGATGGGGTAAGGAAAAGGGGTTGTATCCTCCTTCCGGTTGGTGTCGTAGAATAAGGGATTTGGAGCTTCCTTCAGGTTGGAGCCTGAGATCTAGGTGGTTGTATCCAGAGAACCCAATGGGTTGTAGCCTCCTTCTGGTTGGAGCCAGAAAATTAGGGACTTGGTTCTTCCTTAAGGTTGGAGCCTAAGAAACTAGGGGGTTGGATTTGGAGAATTGGAATTTGGTTCTTCCTTGAAAGTAATTCATGACATATAAGAAAGTAATTATGTGGTTTTCTCCCACATTGGGTTTCCACGTAAATGTTGGTGTATTGTGCATTGTGTGGATGTGTTTGTTATTGTTTATTATGCACCGATGGATGTCAATGTTTATGATACAGTAATATATTGATGACGAACAGATGAACATGGTTGAATAAGTAAAAATAATATACATTGTGGTTTAAAGGATTAATAAGTGGTATAATTGCTCATTAAAGATTCACCCACTCCCCTATCAGTAATCCAAAAAGTTTGAGATGTCATGCCACTTCCATAGGTTACATTGTGTCCAAAGAAAAAATCAAAATACATTCTCCCTTGAACTCCATCAATGAAAAATATTAAGTTTACCCACCATATTAATGATTAGGCATGGATGCTTGAACGATTTCATTCCTCCATGAATATCTAATGCCACCATTATCATAACTACCTTCCATATTAGTGATCAAGCATGGATGCTTGATCAATTTTATTCCTCCATGTAGATCTAATGACATCGTTATCATAACTACTCCACCATTATGTTAACTTTGTACACATTAAAATAAATTTCATTGTAGGATTCACTCATAGATGAATGTATTGAACAATGGTTATTTAATGAAATTTAGAATCTCAAGATGATTAACCTATGTTAAACCTACCATTAAGATGGTTGGGTTAGAAATTTTGGCTAATTGACTCATGTTGAACATGTTTGGGTTAAAAAGAATGAAATGGTTGATTAACTCATACTTTTTCCCTGAAATTGTCTTCTTTTTAAATTTTCTAGATAAATTATTTTCAGTCAGTTGACCCACCCACATTTTCTAAAATAAAAAATAATATTTCCAAAACCATTTGGTTGATTCTAGCTAATCAAAAAAATAGTTTTTTTGCATTCTTGATTAATATCCTTAATAAAATAGGATACATGCCAAAATTAGGTAAAATGTTATGCTTCTTTCGCTTCTGACACCTTTCTAAAAGGTCGTTTGTTTTCCCACAAACAATTGCATGGGTTAAGATCAAACTAATTAAAATCCTTAAGGAAACTCAATGACAATGCTGACACTATTTAGGTGCTTCATCCAACTTATTATCATCACCCAACTTATCATCATCACCCAACTTATCATCATCATCATCCTTATCCTCATTCTCCTTCTTCCTAGCTTCAACTCCATCATCAACTATATGCATATGCAAATCATCATTAAGAAAACTTGCACTCACAAACTTAACAGGTTTGGAGTAATTAGGAATATGAAAGAAGTAGGAATCATTCATTTCATATCCTAAGCCATATGTGTTCCTTTTTAATTGCAACTCTTCCTAAGGTCAATGTACATTTTCATTTCTATTTGTAAATTTATCCTCATTATCCTCAGTGTCGTCGTTTAATTCATATGTATCATCCATTGTTGTATGCATGAGGTCTTCAACCGGTGAACCTATGACATATCACCTTCATTCGTAGGATATTAAAGAATACCCCTAATTTCACTATATATTGATAAATACCTCCAAAAATACTTTTGTTGAACCCCCCTCCCAATACATATTTTCAATAAAAGAAACCCCTATTTTTTNATGTGGTTGTATGTTTCTTCAGGTCTTCTTGTTCAGTATTACCAATAGCTAATCCAAAAGAACCTATGAATTATTCAAGAATGGGATTAGAATGCTAAAACAGTTCCTAACTCTAGATAATTATTAACTGCTCAATTAACAATGTTCTTTGAGTTTTAAGAAGATCAATTTTTTTGTGCATTACTTCCATACATGTAGCTGCATTATTGAGTGACCTTTTACTAATTTCAATTGTTGTTCCTAGTGNCAATATATTGACTTTATTTTTCACAATTTAAAAAACCTCTTTTTGATTGAACATTATAAGATATTGGTCAACAAGGTGAATCCCATGTGGTTGTATGTTTCTTCAGGTCTTCTTGTTCAGTATTACCAATAGCTAATCCAAAAGAACCTATGAATTATTCAAGAATGGGATTAGAATGCTAAAACAATTCCTAACTCTAGATAATTATTAACTGCTCAATTAACAATGTTCTTTGAGTTTTAAGAAGATCAATTTTTTTGTGCATTACTTCCATACATGTAGCTGCATTATTGAGTGACCTTTTACTAATTTCAATTGTTGTTCCTAGTGTAGTGTTAAGTAAAGTTTCCAAAAGATTGAACATGTCTTCTATACCCACCATCCTAATAAAAATTTATCTCAATCCAAACAAACAAAATTCCAAATAAGTGCTCAAAGATAGACCTCCAATTGTAGAAATTCCAAAACAATCACCAAGTTATACTACTAACAAGTCACCTAACAAGTGATGTCTCAAGAAAAAGCACCAAAGTGTCACAATAAAAAAAAAATCATCAGACACCTTTGACTCCCCTATTCAATTTTGGGTCAAATCAATATCGCCAATTCCAAACTCCAAATACAAATCCCAAACTATCATAAGCACACTAGTACAAATTCTCTACTTATACCTCCATAAATAAAACCTTATAATTTTTGAATGCAAATTGTTGGACCTATGAATTGATGCGAAAAGGGGCTTCTTGCAAATCGACCCTTTTCAACATTTGAAATTGAGACTCCAAACTAAAATAGGCTCAAGTATGTCATGTTCGACTCAAAACCTATGAAACATAGAAACATTAATGGATTCATACAAGAAACCTTGATTGAAAACGAATTATTGCAAGTGGCCTTCTTTATTATGAAGAAGACTTCAATTTTTTATGTTGATTTTGTCTTCAAGTGCAAGTTACTTTATCCCTTTGTTCACCTCCTTTACATTATATTGCTTTATTTTTACTTATCATCTTTATATTAGTGGATGTTTGAATATGGTTATCCAAAACAATATAAGAAAAACGAACCAATACTAATTCAAGGCTCCAGTAACTACCCCATGGCACACACATAGTTCCTTAGACTCCTTTATTCAATTTTAGGAGGGTCTAGGACATGATCGAAAAAACAATTTTATTAAATATTATGGATCCCTGCTAGGATTTGAAAGAAATGATTATATGAAAACACCTCATAACCCCTTTACAAATATGTGCAAAATCATATGATCCCCTTCTTCAATAATGTTTATAAAAAAATTGTTCAAGACCTCCCATTCTTTCTTGCCAAAACATTGTCCATCATTACCTCATGTTCTCAACATAGCTTTTACGCATCCCATTTTAAAAATACTCATAGGTGTTCTCTTCACCTTAAACATTGAACATTAATGGTCAGTTTTATCTAAACCTTTAATAAAATGTCTTTTGGTGATGCATTTGTTTTCTTGGACACCATGAATGGATATTTTACTTAATTTAAGGAATTTATAGCATGTAGCATGGTTGCACTACCATGTCACTTTGCAACCTCTGCTTCGATCAAAATTACCATTTGTATCGTGCTTTTTTTTGTCACCCACAAATATTGCAAGTGAAAATATGGCGAGGTGTAGAAAAACATTATCCTCTAGGATTAATCATGGGTCAACTAATACTTATGATAATAGTCCTACTTGTGGTACTCAAAGTACCATTAGTTATCCAAATGTATCATCTACATGATCCCCAAAACGAGAGAGAATGTAGTCCCTGCAATGCAGAATTGTTGTGAGAACTAAATGAACTTGGCCTTTCTACATGTGGTGATATGGAATCTTGATATTTGTATAAATTAGAGACTAATTTAGTTGGATTTCTGAATGCACTACCCTTAAATTTCATCGATTATAAATTCACCATGTATCTTTGAACTCATTTTTAGGGGGCTCGTATAAGTGTAATTTTCCAGATATCAATGTGACCCACTTGCTTTTAATATATATATATATATATATATATATGGACATAAGTTGGTTAAGAGAGAGACAACACACCTTTCTTCATACTCATTTAGGTTTCTCCATACTCATTCAAGTAGGAAATATTTATCTCATAATTACACAATCCCCATATATTATTCATGAACATAAATGTTGAATAGTTTGAATTGATGTATTCACCTAGTAACAAATTCATAAGTATGCATACTCCTTTCACTAGTCTTCACAACTATTCTAACCTACACTTCAATTTTACATGTTCCCATGCTTACTTCCATGTTATTCACCATCAAGGATTCCAGGCCATATGCATTGAGGGTAACTAAAATCCTCCAAAATAAGATATAAACAATCAATATCATCCACAAAATATCAAAGATATTCAATTTTTTCAATAGAAAGATTCATTGGGTTTTTCATATTATTCAAACACTTCCAATGCATCATTTTATGCATACAAAAAATAACTAGATAAAACTTTTGATATCACAACTCAAAAAAAATTGAATAAGATACACCATTGCTACTCCAATTGAAATGTAAAAAAGTGCATAAAAAACTAGTTTGGGACATGAAAAACATAGCTACAAATTTGTTTATTCAACATGAAAAATAATCCTTCATGTATTCTTTCATGATATCTTCTATAACACAATGTGAAATCATCTTAAAGGTTCCTCATCTGAGTTTGTTACAATTTTTTTTCCAATAGTTGTCTTTGCTTATATCAAGGATAAGAAAGTGGATGAGTTATTGATATTGTCTAGTGCAATAGCACCCATCCACTCTCACATACTTCCAAGGTGCCTTTATTTACAATAGGAAGAATTGTGTCTTTGTAGTCAAAATTTCAAATTTCCATGCAAAAGAGGCATCAATACCTTCTTCTCAATAAGCCTTACACCATAAAAGCTTTATTTCCACCATATTAATATAAACATTGCATTCATAAAATGAATTTGTTGTAAGTGATGTTGGAGACATCCATTCATAAATCAAATACTTGGATAGTTTGAACAATAAAAGATTTTAAAAATGGTTACCATGCTAAAAAATGGCAACCCAAATAGAATAGTCATAAACAAATCAACAAAAATGTACCATCTTATCATCTTGGATCATATCACAAATCGACAACCATAATATTACCATCTCTTATGTTTCGTATTAAAGGAACTCGAAACATAAAACTAGGGCATGATTACTTTGAAATATTTCACTAAACAAAATATGGACTTGACTAATTGTTGAAACACATAGAAGTGCCTTTATCATGAGAAATATGTTCCACATGTTCATGAATGATAATATGTTATGATAAAGTTGATTTTTCCAAAAATGGATTCAAAGAATCAATAAAAAAAAAACTCATATGGTTATTTCAATCATTTGATCGTATGAGGCTCTGATATGAATTGAAAGAATATGAAGAACTAGAATATATTCAATGAGAACAAGAATGATAGAAAAGGGTACAAGCTAAACTAATTGGATTCACATAATAATAATGTACAATAAATAGTACAATCATGATAACCACCATATAATGGTTAATGGTACCTAATTGGGAATATTAGAACCATAAGCTTAAAACATAACTAAGAATATGTTACCCAAGATACGAAATATATCCTAAGGTATAATAAAGGTGTTCAAGGACTTAGGATTAAAGAGAGCCAAAAGGATAACATCCAAAAAGTAATTTTAAGAACTGGTGGGAATTAGTTCAATCACTAAGGATGGTCTGACCACTATATATAGAGACGGGTCGATATATTAGCATTCAGTTGTCATGGGAATAAAAAATTATGTAGGGTACTCATTGAAATGAACATGCTTAATGATCAATATGGGAATATCAAAACACAAGTATCGATTATTCCCAAACTCAAGACAAACTCAAGTCTTGAAACAAGAATTTATTAACGTAAATCAAGCAAGAAAGCATGTGGTAGTAGTCATTGCGTATATAACTATCGAAACACTAGAAAAAATTGAGTAAGAAAACACCAATCTAATCAAACAAATCTATATAGCTAGGAGACTACCAAAATTTCAAGGTCGGATAAGTGTTGGGCGTGAACACATCCCAATTTTTGTAATTAAAAGCCAAAGGTATTGGGAAAACAATGTAATAAATAAAATACATTATCTATCCTGAAATAAAATCCAATGAGCTATTAGGTCAAACATAGTAATAAATGGAATGCATTATTCGGGTTGACAAGATCAAGCAAACCATTAGAGAGTGTGGTTGGTCAAGATTGGCCTTGTGAACAAAACTATGGCTATTTAGAGGCCTAGTCCCAAGTAGGATAGGTTATATACTATTTTGATATTGAACTTATGCTATCGGTTGCACTATGCTCTGATTTTGTACAAATAGAAATGAAATCTACCATTCGACATTGAGTTTTCCTCTTATTAATCTTCCACTTAAATCTTTGTGTATTTCCATTGTTATGTTCATTTCATATTTATGTTATTTTATTGTTATTCTAATTTTTATAGAACTTTATTAAGTTTACAAATAAGATAAATTCACAATAATTTATTATTACTATATAGTCATTTGTTGTATTATTCAATCAATTGATTTGAAAGATATATTGGATGTTTTTTACATGTTGATTCATTTTGGAGCCCAACAATAAGACAATAGTTCTCTAGTCCAAAATGTTGTAGATATCCTCATGCATTTTGCTCAACTTCTCATACTCGTCAAAAGAAAAAACTATATATTCTTGTTGTGAAAGATCATGGTTTCAAAAGTGAACGTTTTTTCCTTCAGTTGTGAACCATCATTATTACATAATACATCTTAGATAGCTCCACTAGGGGCATGATGTAGAAGTGAAGGGAAAGCTTTTGAATCCCCCTAGAGGCCTCTATGAAATTTTGGTTTTAGCTTCTTATAATTTTCAATGTTTATGACAATCAACTCCTCTAATATGTTGGTTCTCATCAAGAACCATAGGGAAATTTATTCACAACAAGGAAATTTGATGTAAATTGCAATGAAAAATGTACCCAAAATCTTCTTACAACATGAGTCATAATGACCAAAAAAAGTAGACCCTAAGATGTTCTTTCCATGGATTAATGCTCCTTTAGTCTTCAATCCACTAGACCCAAAAAATAGTGGAAAAAGCAAGCCTAATACAAAGTATTCAATCTTTTCAATAAGCATCCTTGTAAAATAGGCCACCCTCCAAAATTGATGAGATATTTGGTTGTTAGTTTGACTATCTTCTTCTTTCCTTGTTCAACATGTCCATTCTCCAAAAAATATCTCCATTCATAAATACCCCCATTTGTTTGATGGTTTACTGCTCCCCCGTGCTATGTGTCCATTACCTAATCCACTTCCATGTTCCCCTTCATCCATTTTTGGGTATGTTGGTTACACATAAAGTGATATATACATTTTTTTACAAAACAACCTAAACATAGAGACACTTAGAGACATGTAAAAGAGAGACTTGTTCATGTATCATGAAGTAGCAACAAGAGGGTGGGCTCCATGGGAAAATTAGTGTTGAGAAAAATCATTTTTTTCCAATGCATGGGTCATCCCACCATGTAGGGTATTTTGTTCAGGCACTTTTGTTCAACATCTATTTTATTCGTTGGCTACCCATCTATCCTTGGAGAAGGTGATCAGGCCCAATAGCCAACCCCTAGCTATGGGGGAAACTGACTTGAGATGAACTATTAGGGTCATTCCCCATGGCTAGAGTGGTCAATTTTGAGGGATCCAACCTATCATTGTCCATACCCTTATCCTAGACCTCAGGTGCAACACTACCCTTGTTACCACTTGATTCCATTCACCATCATTGGCATAAGTCGAATCATTTTAGGTTTATAGAGCAGGGTATGTGGGTTAAGGGGTTGGTGGATCCTCCCTAGTGATGTATTAGGGGATAAACAAAATATTAGAGATAATAATAGTATATGTATTGTATCCATTTAAATGTACGGTGCATTGGATCCACTATGCTAGTTATTATTAAATAAGGACCACTAGGTAGTTATCATGTAATAAATGTAATATGAACCATTAATTTATGTAGATTCTAATAATGGTTAGGGTTAGGGTTTTCTAGGTAGTTATAAATAAGGTTGGAGTCCTCTTTATAAGATGTCAATTATTGTTATCGTATTGGAGCATTGGTTCATTGGGAGGTTGCATCTTAGAATAGGCCAATGAACATGAGTTTCTCCTTCCATAAAAGTACTAGTATATTGTGGTGTCCTACCTTAAGGTTCTATGATGTGATGAAGTGAAAGGGAATTTCTATATATTTTGGAATTATATGGTTTGTGATCATTTTATGTGCTAAGGAACATAACAAGTGGTATCATAACACTTTCTTGGGAAAGGAGGAAGTTTTTGTTCTTTTTTATAAATTTTCTTGGGGAATTTTTTTTCTCTCAACTTATTAACTAGATTGCAATGGCACCAATTCCATTTGAAGTAGAGTGAATTTACTATTTCCATATTGGGGTTATATTAGCACTTATAAGAAGTATCACAAAAGTTACAACCATTTCAAGTTGGGATTCAAAACTCTCATGCGAAATTCTTGTGATGTGATTATATCTTTATTTATGAAAAAAATTGCTATAGGATCAATGCCATTAGAATCAAAGTGGCCATGCCATTTATAGATTGGTTTAATAGTAGTGATTCTAATAAGTAAAATATAAATGACACTTATTTCTAACTAGGGCCTCAAAACCCTCATGGGAAATTCTTATGGTATGGTTATATATATATGTTTATGACATGTATTGTAGTAGTGTTAGTGTCATTAGAACCAAAGTGGTTGTGCCTATTACTTTTGATTAATTGGGTTGGTTGTCATTGATGTCAACCCTTGAAGAAAGTCTGGTAGCACAAAGGTTTGGGTAATGGACCCAAGTTTATTTGAGGTATAATGGTATGAGTTTTGATATATTTGTAGGTAAGACTATTCTAGATGGATAATACATGTCATTCCATTTCTGGTGGTATGTGGAACGTCACATAACTCCTCATGGTTTGAGAGTTATGGCCTTACGAAGTTGAAGGACCCTCATTTGATTGGCTTGAAACCCCAAAAGGTCAAAGAAGTCAAAGTGCTTACAAAGAAGAAATTATTTAAATGATAAAGTGAAGTGGCAAAGTCAAAGAGGATTATTTAAATAATAAAGTGAAGTGAAAAAATCAAAGAGGATTATTTAAATAATAAAGTGAAGTGACAAAGTCAAGGAGGATTATTTAAATAATAAAGTAAATACATAACTTTCTAATTATGGAAAGTGGTTATAAGAAGGTTAACCCTAAAATGAGGAAAATGGGTTAAGTGGTCAAGTGGATATTGGATACATGGAAAAGTGGAAAATTGGGCAAAGTTGGACATAGGTGACTATGTGGACAAAGTGGCCTTGAAGATGCTTATAAGGAAGCTACTTGGAGAGTATAAATAAGAGGCAAGACTCTCTCATTTTAATAACACTTGAGAATATTGAATATCTACAGGTGACTTAGGTAACCAAAGGATATCTAAGCCTAATTTCAGAGGGAAGGTGAAGTAAAGAAGGACTAAATTCAAGGGAGGATAAATTCTTTTGATGATGCTTTCTAAGGTATGTTATTTACAGGTCATCTCACCATTTTCGCAATAAAATTTTTTCTAGAATGCTTCAGACTGTGAAATTGGGAGGCCATTGAGGAAACATATCCAGGTATATTGGTATGAATTTCATCTTGTGGTTCATTGTATTTTTGGAGTTACACTCCATAGAAAATAGGGTTTGTGGCTAGTCCTGAAACTAGTCTAAAAAAGGTGTTTCGGGTAAAAACGTCATAACTTCTTCATAACAGATCCAAATTCAGTAAGACCAAATGCGATGGTTAGAGTATAGTCTGTAGCATTCGATGTAAAATTTTCAGATCCATACAAAAAACATTATGTGCAGGACACACTCTACAAGTTCTCTCTCTAGAATAAGCCATAATTCAACAACGTATGTCAGTTTTTCTATAACTCCTTTTCTGAGAGGTTCCAAGTAGTGACACCTGTTCGACAACATAGGTATTCCAAAAAAACATGAACACCTTCAGTAACCACTCACATAAGCAGATCAAAGATCAACACACCGATGTTTTCACGTGGTAAAACCCATACAGGGAAACATCCATGGCCCCAGCCAACACGACCACTTGGAGCATTTTATTAATGCAAAGAAAAAGATTACAGAGAGATTTTACAAGAGATTTTCTCATAATAGATCATCGGAAAATGACCCTCCATTCTATTTAAATAGAAATCATGGACCAATCGGGTGTTAATCCATGAATCAATGGCCGTTAAGATCGAGGAGAGTATGAACCGTCAGATCACTCTATGTCGGGAACATATCGTGACCGTTGGATTTCCTAACTACAAATGCATACTAATGCATACTAAAGAAACACACTAGAAAACACACTTTTACCTAATGACACAATAGACCAAGTAGATCTTAACTAACACCTAAGTGTCTAAATATCCTAACATCCCCCCTTAAGAACAACTTGGGATAGGATTGAAGGATTTACAATAGTGACACAATAGAAGAAGGAAGGAGGCATTAGAGCCTATCCCCCCTTAATGACAACTTTCTGAACTCCTAACATAGATCAAAGTTTGGAAAACTTTTCTTCTGTAAAAGACTTTGTGAAAATGTCTGCAATTTGATCTTCTGTAGGGAAAAATATCACTTCAATAACTTGATCATGAATGAGCTTTCTGATGAAGTGCATGTGTAGCTCAATGTTTTTGATACGTTGATGTTGAACTGGGTCTTTGGCGAGCTGATGGAACTCTGATTGTCACACCAAAGGCTGGTCAGATGTTGGTGCTAGAATCCAAACTTTGAAAGGATCCGTCGAAGACATAGGGATTCCTGCTTTGCATTTACTGCTGCTCGGTACTCTGCTTCTACTGAAGAAAGTACAATAGCCTATTGTTTCTTACAGGCCCAAGTGATAGGTCCTTAACCAAGGCTCAAAACATAACTTGCAGTAGACTTCTGATCACGAGGGTCGTCAACCCAATCTGAATCAGTGAAACCAACCAATAAAGGAGTCCCCCTTGAACTGTAATGTATATTCCCAAACTAAATTGTACCACGAACATAGAGAAGTATCCTTTTAGTTTCTTTCCAATGGATTTCATGGGGATTTTTCATATACCGGGAAACAATACCAACAACAAAGGAAAGATCAGGATGGGTATGATTCAATTATAAGAGGCTACCAACTAACTGACGGTACAGGGTGGCATCAACTTCAGGAGAAGTACAGGAGGCAATAAGATTGACTCTAGACTAGAAGGGAGAGGGGGTTGGTTTACAATCATCCATTGAAAGCGAGGAAGAAGGTCACAAGCATACTTAGACTGGGAAAGAAAAATTCCTTCATTGGTTTGCAAAACTTGGAGGCCAAGGAAATAGTGAAAAAATCTGAAGTCTGTCATTTCAAATTTCTTCTTAAGGTTGGTTTTCACATAGCTTAAAAGTTTTGAGTCACTACCAATAAGGATAAGGTCATCAAGATAAAGGACAAGTATTATGAGATGGCTTCCTACTTTCTTGGTATAGACATTAGGATCATAATGGCATCTACAGAATCCAGTGGAAATAAGAAAGCTGCCCATTTTGGCATACCAAGCTCATGGAGCTTGATTGAGACCATAAAGAGATTTCTTGAGGTGACAAACAAGGCTAGAGTCATTCTGGACATAGCCAAGAGGTTGTTCCATGCAGATTTCTTCTTTCAAATCTCCGTGCAAGAAGGCGGATTTAACATTGATCTGATGGACCTCCCATTTATGTGTGGCAGCAAGGGCAAGAACAAGGCAGATGTAATTCATTTTTTCTACAAGGGCAAAGGTTTCATTATAGTCAATTCCTTCAACTTGGGAAAATCCTTTGGCAACTAACCGAGCCTTGTGTATTTCAACACTTCCATATGATGCATACTTAGTTTTATAGACCCATTTGCATCTAACAAGTTTTCTTCCTTTTGGAAGAGGTACAAGATCCCAAGTATCGTTTTCCATTAAAGAACGATACTCTTCATTCATTGTTGTATCCCAATTTGGATGACCCGAAGCTTCTTCAAATGTCTCTGGATCATGAGTTTCTAAAACTTGAGCCAAAAGAGAAGAGGCTCGCTGGAACTATGAACGTGTCTGACATTGATATGAAGGATCACCGACAAGATCACCAGCTGCTTCTCATGTTGAATAGACCCATCTAGGAAGTGATGGAGCTGGTGTTGGTTTAGGTTCAAAGGACTCATTTGGAGGAGGGTGAGCAGGCGGAGGTGGATTTTCATCCTCACTGTCATCATTTGAAGAAGAAACCAGATCAAAAGAAAGTACAAACGTTGAATATGGCTCACAAGATGAAGAAGGAACAACCACTGAATTAGGCTCGCAGTCCAAAGAAGGCACAAATGCCGAATTAGGCTCCCAGGCCAAGATATTTTCATCAAATCTAACATCTCTTCTAATAATAATTTCAGTACAATGTGTTTGAAGAAGTCTATAAACTTTGACATCTTTAGAATAACCAACAAAT